>SKCR01015023.1:0-138166 GCA_019454045.1 Zanthoxylum bungeanum | reverse complement strand
TTTTGTATTTGATTTCTAAATTCAAAATACCATTTACCAATTTTCCAAAAATTTGGTACAAGTTATTAATGCCTCCAACAACACCCATCAATCAAAAAGTGACAAGATGTCAATCACCAAAAAGTGACAAGACTTCCATCACTTGAGTGACTAATGATTTGACGCGTGATGTGACTTGTGGGCCCCACTTGGTTCAAAATCCGAGTGGGCCAGCAACACATCCCGGGCTCGGGTTCGCTAATTTCGAATTAACGAATTTTCCGTTGCGACGTAATTAAATCAAATTTAATTAAATAATTATGCCTAGCAAAATTACTATTCACGTCGCTAGCGAATTAATTCTAAATTAACTCGTTTGCCCGAATTAAAATCTAATTTTAATCCCGCGTCAAAATCTAATTTCGTATAATATATCGAATATATTATTTTATGGATTAATTCCGAATTAATCGTTCTCCCTCTTCTAGATTAATTATGTTCCAGTCATACGTCATCGATGAATCTTCGGGAAGTGACCAATGAGATCCCTGGATATGTTGGCAGTAAATCCGGTCGTCCGACTATCCGAACACGTACTTACCTAGTACTATGTTTTTACCGATTTACAAGACATGGTTGGCTTCTAGCAAAGCACCGTGCCTACCCAATTCTCCAGAAATATTCTTAAATGAATATATAATCTGTATCAGGCATAGTATACGTAGTATTGCGTATTGCGATCCAGTATCGGATGTCACATGCAAGGCCTGGGGCTGGAATTGTGTCTGCCCCGTACTAAGCATATATCGGATCTCTGGTAACTAGTCTCTATAATCGGATAAACATGACCTAGTCATATTATCCCGATGACTGCAGTACTAAAGAGTACTAGTTCCGTATCCTGCGTGATCATCATGTCCATATGACTGGAGTGATACTTCCATCTTGAAATCACACCCAATACACTACGATTCACAATATACCCAGAAGAGGTGTACACAGAACTTGTTAAAGCCCTGGACGACCAAAACCAAAGTATACTGATTGTCGCAAGTATTAGCGATGCAAGTCTCAAGTTAAAACCAAATACACCTACCCTGATTCGGACTTCCATAGACACATAGTCATACTACCAATGGAATTCTGAGGGGTCTATCCAGAGCGAAGCTGTTTCCGTACCATCGGTAAACACAACCTCCTATCACACTTGCATAAGTATCCAATACTTAAATATATGAGAACTATGTCGTTATGCTCCCATAACGCGCACAAGTGCAATACTAGTCTATTCCGCATTATCGATGTCCAATCTCGATAATACTACGACTAGGGATATTTTAATGATTAAACCTTAGTGGATTAATACTGTCTCATATCTTATTAATCCGGAACTAATCATATGGACTTTTATCATTTATATATCCCGGTAATCCAGTTACAAATGATAAAAGAGCAATTTCCTTTGTCACATAGTTAATTTATACAACAACACCATGTTTTGTACAAATAGTGATGATATGGGTCATAATTATCCAACATCTACCTCCATCTTTTCCACAGCGTCTCCAGAAGAATAAACTAGACAAGCAATTTTCTCGATTCCTATAGATCTTCAAAAAGCTGCATATCAACATTCCATTTCCAGAAGCGTTGGAACAAATGCCCAGCTATGCCAAATTCATGAAAGACATTCTTTAACGAAAATGGAGATTGGGAGATTATGAGATAGTAGCATTATCAGAAGAATGCATCGCTGTCATTTAGAGGAAACTTCCTCCAAAATTGAAAAAATGGGCAGTTTCGCTATTCCTTGCACCATAAGAGAACATGACTTCGGTAAGGCTTTGTGTGATTTAGGTGCGAGTGTTAATTTGATGTCTTTTTCTAATTTCAGGAAATTACAGATTGGAGAAACAATGCCCACCTCAGTCTCTCTACAACTTGCTGATAGAACGCTCGTATTTCCGAGAGGTGTAGTTGAAGATGTGCTGGTCAAAGTTGACAAATTCATTTTCTCAGCAGATTTTATTATCCTTGATATAAAGGAAGACGAAGACGTGCCGATCATCCTCGGGAGACCATTCTTGGCTACAGGTCGAACTATTATTGATGTACAAAAAAGAGAACTAACCATGAGGGTACAAGACCAAGAAGTAACATTCAATGTTTTCAAAGCCATGAATTTCCCGAATGACGAGAATGATGAATGTTTCAGACTTGATGTGATAAATAGTACCATCCAAACCTGCGATGTAATGCAAAGTTCTAGTGACAAACTTAAAGCATGTCAATTACCTGTGGAGCCTGAAAATAAAAAGTACTGCGCACTGAAGAAGCCAATTCTTGCACTACAAGAAACATAAGAGAAACAGTTCCACCAGCTCAACGAATTGGAGGAATTTCATATTCAGCCTTTTGAGAATGCCAAATTATACAAAGAAAAGGCCAGAAAGAAACATGATGAGAAGTTAGTGCGCATAGAATTGGAACCAGGGAAGAAGGTACTGTTAAACAAATCAAGGTTGAAACTTTTCCCATGGAAGCCAAAATATTGGTGGTCAGGTCCATTCCTAATCACCAAGGTTTTACCAGATAGAGCCATTGGGTTACGTGATCCCAACTCCAAAAAAACATTCAAGGTTAAAAACAAGCGTGTCAAGAACTACTAGGGAGAATCAATTGAGCGACAAAAGAATGTGTCATACTTTCAGATCCAGCCTAACGTTCGGGCAGTCATGTCTAGCTGACGACGTTAAACTTAGTGCTAGCTGGGAGGCAACCCATGCAATTTGTGTATATAATATGATTTGATATCTTTTAATTTTTGTGTGTTTAATTTTTCAGGTTAAGTCATTTCAGGATGGAAGAAGTTCTCACAAAACTTCACAAGCAATTTCCTTCTCTTCCTCAAAACTCTTTGATGAAAGTTTACAAAGCTCGCTTGAAACAGATGAGTTTGCTGATGATCAAATGTATTCCTACTGACATTCGTTGGATTATTAAAGCACGGGTCCGATTGGAAGGTGAGTCTTCTGAAGCACATATGCTAAAAAGAGAAGAGCCAAAAGAATGTGTGTTTGTTATAAATGTGCTCGTATGTTTTTTGATACTCGTTGTCGATCTTTAGGAATGGTGTCTGATAACCACGAATGTAAGATTAATTTCATTAGGGATGACTTGCGTAAGGAGTCTTTGGATGATATATCTTAAGCTCTTGAGACGCATCCCAGTGGATATGTGTATCATGAAATTTGCATGTTATATGCACAATTCCGTAAAGAAATACAACAATTAAGTCTCGGGAATCTGACTCTAAAAGACCATGTTTGACAATTTATAAAAAAATTGGATGGGAAGCTTGTCCCTGACGCATAGACATCATTCAAGCCATTACATTATTGTAAATATTATATCTCTTTGTCTTTTCCTAATAATTGTGATTTGTTTTGTTATTTTCTCCAACAGGATCCATGCTACTTTTTGACCTTTCACGATTTTCTATTTTGCTACTAATCATCCTTTGGAAGATACTTGTGCTATTATTACTCACCCTTTTCAGGTTCTTTAAATTCAACTCATCATTACACCTTTGAATGCATCCAGATAAAAATGGAAGCTACTTTAAAAAGACTGGTTGAAAACATATGTGTGTTTTACGGTACCAGTGTTGGTGTTAAACTAGAATACGTAACAGCGGCACAAGAATTGGGTCGAGTCATTGCTGTAAGGAATATGCACGTAGTATATGGCGGTGGCAATCTTGGAATAATGTGGATCATTTCAAATGCTGTACAGGATGGAGGCAGTCAAGTCTTGGGAATCATCCCAAAACCCTTGGCGGAGGTGAATCTTATTGGATCATCAAACGGTGAGGAACTAATCGTACCAGGTATGTCTGAACGAATGGTAGAGATGATTAACCGTGTTGATGCTTTTATTGCTTTGCTAGGAGGCTTGGGCACGATGGAGGAAATTTTTACAGTACCATCTTGGGCAAACTTGAACATACACCAGAAACCTCTTGGACTATACAATGTTGATGGATTTTATGATTTTCTTTGTGTGTTTCTTGATGATGCCCGGAGAAATGGGTTCGTGTCAAAGCCTGTAAAAGAACTCCTCTTTACTGCCAGAACTGCCCCATATTTAATTGACCAAATCTTAGCCTTTGAACCTCAAATTGACCACATTCTTTCCAAGATAAATTGGTCCGATAATGATCGTGGTAAGAGGCGTCGGATAAATCTGGATCTTAACCTTTAACTTTTCATTTAGATATAGAATTTCAGCTAACCAGGTACGGTTTTCTAAACTCTTCTTATACTGTTCAAGACAATGGGGACAATGTCTCATTTAGGTTTGGGGGAGGAGAATAGTTAAATTGTATCTTTTTTTTTATTGTTAGTCAAAAAATTTCAAAAAAGCCAAAAAAAATTGAAAATTTTTACAAAAAAAATATATATATATATTTTGTGTTTTTGTGTTTTTAATTTGATTAATCAGGTGAAATTGGTATGAGATAGCTGTGTAAGGAATTTCCATTCCTGAGACGTATCTCAGCCTATTTCGGAACAAGATAATTTTTGTTTATTTCCTTTTGAATTATTTAATTTGTAAGTTCTCCATAAAACTGACTAAAATGGATCTTCATATGTTCAGTTGACAGATATTATCAATATGCATGGTAACATACGAAAATGAGATGTAATTGAAAGGTTTGTAATATTCAGTGCTCTAGTTTAATTGGAGGAAACACCTAAAAAAGCGATGGGATAAAAAAAAGAGTCATAGATCCGAGTTATTAAGTCTGTAAGGGTGTTTTAACACTTAGTGCCCTAAAACCAACTGGTTTGGGAGTCACTGGCCCAACACTCGTTACATGGATCGAAGATGTAGCAAAAAAACATTTATATAGGAAATCTGAGTAATTAAGTCCGTATGGGTGTCTTAACACCTAGTGCCCTAAAGCCAACTGGTTTGGGAGTCACTGACCCAAATCTCACTACATAGATGGAAGATATTGTATATAAATAAAAAAAACGAAAAAAAATCAAAAAAATGAATTCATTGCTTTAAAAAAAATGTGAATTCTGATATAACTTTAGGACAAAAATATTACTCAATTCTCAACTACAGTTGTGACTATTGTGGGCAAAAATGAGTTGATTAATATTTTGTTGGCTGTGTATATGAAGAATGGTGAAAAAAAAATCGGAGAATTTACTTATTCAGTAATCTAGAAAGAAAGAAAACAACTACTAACTTGGATAAGAAGTTTCACCTGTTTAGTCACAAACTCCTTTATTCTATTTTCTCTTGTCTTTTTACTTTTATGTGCATTAGTTTTACTATCTTTTTACTTTTGTAAAATGTTTGTGGGTATCGTTTCTGTAAGCCCTCACGAGACTACAACTCGTCCACTAGGGACACCTAGGGGTTTAAAAGCTTGTTGCATACGCTAAATGCAACCGTGATCCCTACGAAAGTGGCTTAGTTTAATTTTAATTGTTTCTTGTATTTTATTTTGTTTTTTTACTCGAGGACTAGCAAAATGTTAGGTTTAGGGGTGTGATGAGCGGAAAATATATCAATATTTACCGCCCATTTTACTTAATATTTTGTTTAGTTTCTCGGATTTGATGAACATTTTGATGTGTTTTAATTTATTTTGCAGATAAAATAATATTGGGACTCAATGAAATAATTTAGGAAGAAATGTGGGTTAAATAAGGGCAAAAAATTGGACTTGACATATTAATTTTGGAGATTGGAAACTTGAAAGGGCGTTCTAACGAAGTGCAGTTTCAGAAATTCCAATTTTGTGCAACTGTCATATTTTGGGCATAACCTTTTATTCCGATATCGGATTGAGCCGATTCAAGTTCCAGATTAGAGAAGACTCAAAGATCTACAACTTTAAAGAACAAAATAATTTCCAATTCTGAATATTTCATGACCGCAATTGATGAAATATCCATAAGTGTGTTATGCGTAATTATTAAAGTCATTTTCAAAGTAAATAAATAAATAAATAAATAAAAAATAAACATAGTCAAACTCCCACCAAACATGATAGCAATTAATAATGGATTTGGTGGAGCATTTAGTGGAGCAATTAATAATGGATTTGGTGGATGATTTGATGGAGGCAAAATTTTACCTATAAATACCAAGCCATTTCATTTGTAAATTCATACTTTCTTCTTTGAAATTCCTTAAGAATAACTAAGAAGATTGTATCTTGTTTGTTTATTTACAGCTTTCAGTAATTAATTTTCGCTTTCGCACTTTCTTTTCTTTACTTTTCAGTTTTTACATTCCGTAATTTACTTTTACGCACAATACTTTCCTTTATTTACTTTTTCAGTTTTTACTTTTCAAGCAATGAGGAGGTAACTCCCCCTTGCTGGGGTAAAATGTAAAGCTTTTATTATTGCTATTTAGATTAATCTCCTCTAATTATAATATAATAACTATTTAAAATCTGACTTAACGAGGATACCGCCTAGTTGGTTGGTTGGTAATTAATTATTAATTTGACTTAATCAGGATACCACCTATATGGCTGGTTGGTAATTATCACGCAAAGTTAATATATTATATTAAGGGAGATATCTAAAATAGTAGTAATAAAAGTGGATCCTTTTACCTCAGCATTTTCTTTGTTGTACTTTTACTCTATCTACTTTCAGTATTTACTTTCCAGTAATTTACTTTCCAGCATTTACTTTCCAGTATTTAATTTCCAACATTTACTTTATGTCTTTTCTTTTATTTAAGTTTTTACTACCCGTAAATATGTGTCGTTACTAAGCTATTTATCTGGGGTTGTGATGAAATCCAATATCACCGGTTTATAAGGGGTTAAATTACTGTTTGGGTAATATAAAGGTTTATTTATTGAGCCTTGATCCTAATGCTTTTTATTAACTGGCCATTAATAAAATTGAACTGGTAAACTTAAAATGAACTTGGAAAAGATATTTTAGGTTAAAGACCTTAAACTCAATAGCCCACGATTTTCCTTGAGGATAGATAACCCTTTAATAGTGTAGGCACTGCATTTTTAAATATAAGTCCCAATGATAAGCCTCGTACGGAGGCACTACCCTTTAAGTTGTGGAAGTCGCGGGAAATGGACGTCGGAAGGGAAATTCAGAAATCAATACCTTGTTGGACTCAATTTGTTTGCTTAGCTTCGGGTTTACTCGTTAAACCTCTGTTTTAGAACTTATCATTGGCCCAAAACCCCCCGCAATCCACACCAAGCCCACCAAAACAACCAACCACACGCCCATAAAGCCTCCAAGCCCATTAAATCACATCCAAAAATATCCAACACAAATCACATGCCTAAATTAAATGGATTTTTTCCTTATCACACTAATTAAAAGATATCCTCTATAATTACACAATATTTCTTTCCTACCCAAATAAGGACAACCCTAACCCTCTCCTATAAAAAGACACACAAACCTGACTCTCTCTTGGCTTTTGACTCACACACACTACCCCCACAAACACACACAGCCACTCACAGTCCTCAAACAAACACACGCAGACACTCACATCCCTCAAACAAACACACAGACACTCACAGCCCTCAAACTCACGCACACTACTCTAGTACATTCACACCACTCACGCACACACTACCCTAGCACATTCACACAACTCACGCACACACTACCCTAGCACATTCACACCACTCACGCACACACTACCCTAGCCCAGTACACTGACCAAACGCACGCACACACAGCCCCCCACGTAAACAAATAAACACACAGCCCTTACTGCCTCTCCATAACCGATCAAACAAATCAACAAATACACCCCCTTAAATTACCTAAAGACAGTCCCTAAAATCACCCAAAGACACTCCAAAACAGCCCCATAAACCATTGCAAAACAGTCCAGAAAATAACCCAAAACAGTGAATAAATCACCCCAAAACACAGCTCAAACAACCAAAAATAGTGACCAAAAACAGCAGCAAAACAGAGTAAACAGTAGCCCAAAACAGCGAGGCAACGAAGGAAAACAACGAACCAGTGAACCGAAGGAGTTGCGGAGCATTAACCCTTCCAACGGCCGTGCAACGCACTTCCAAGAGGTGACTTAAAAGGTAAGACCTGAGGGAACCTTTTTATTTATTCTCGTTCATCTTTTAATTATTTATTAGTATTTCTTCGGATGCGTATAGATTTGGGGATGCGTCCCAGGGGTCGAAGCCCACATCAGTATTAGTTTTGGGGATGCGTCCCAGGGTCGAGGCCCACATCGGTATTAGTTTTGGGGATGCGTCCCAGGGTCGAGGCTCACATCGGTATTAGTTTTGGGGATACGTCCCAGGGTCGAGGCCCACATCAGTATCAGTTTTGGGGATACGTCTCAGGGTCGAGGCCCACATCAGTAGCAATTTTGGGATGCGTATCGGGGTCGAGGCCCACACATGTGTAGCAGTTTTGGGATGCGTCCTAGGGTCGAGGCCCACATCAGCAGCAGTTTTTGGGATGCGTCCCAGGGTCGAGGCCCACATTGTCAGTGGTATTGGGATGTGTCCCAGGGTCGAGGCCCATATTGCCAGCAGTTTTGGGATGCGTCCCAGGGTCGAGGCCCACATTGTCAGCGGTATTGGGATGCGTCCCAGGGTCGAGGCCCACGTTGTCAGTAGTTTTGGGATGCGTCCCAGGGTCGAGGCCCACCTTGTCAGTGGTATTGGGATGCGTCCCAGGGTCGAGGCCCACGTTGTCAGCAGTTTTGGGATGCGTCTCAAGGTCGAGGCCCACATTGTCAGCGGTATTGGGATGCGTCCCAAGGTCGAGGCCCACATTGTCAGCAGTTTTAGGATGCGTCCCAGGGTCGTGGCCCACATATCAGTTGCAGTTTCAGGATGCGTCCCAGGGTCGAGGCCCAATGCATCATCAGTTTTGGGATGCGTCCCAGGGTCGAGGTCCACACATCAGTTGCAGTTACGGGATGCATCCCAGGGTCGAGGCCCACTACATCATCAGCATAGTTTGGGAATAAAGCACACATTCGGTGGTTCAGGAAGAAATCCCAGGGGTCGAAGCACCTCGCCACCATATCAGCTCAATTCGGTAGTGATTCCTAAAGATCGCCGCATCTTGCAGGGATGAACATTGAGGTCACATCACCTCACCACTAGATCAACTTAGTTCGAAGTAACAGGCAAGTCAAGTGGCAGCTGGCGAGCCAGGTAAGTAAAAATACATTGCATAACTTTGATAGGATTCTTATTGTCACACACTGCACAAGTCCCATCAAAGTGGGGGTGACTGTAGGCACTATATTTTTTCATATAAGTCCCGATGATGAGCCTCGTACGGAGGCACTACCCTTTAAGTTGCGGAAGTCGCGGGAAACGGGCGTCGGAAGGGAAATTCAGAAATCAATACCTTGTTGGACTCAATTTGTTTGCTTAGCTTCGGGTTTACTCATTGAACCTCTGTTTTAGAATTTATCCTTGGCCCAAAACCCCGCAATCCACACCAAGCCCACCAAAACAACCAACCACACGCCCATAAAGCCTCCAAGCCCATTAAATCACATCCAAAAATATCCAACACAATAAATCACATTCCTAAATTAATAAATCTAATTAAATCACCTTCCTAATTTAAATAAATCACATGTCTAAATTAATAAATCTAAATAATTCACTTTCCTAATTTAAATAAATCACATGCCTAAATTAATAAATCAAATCAAATCCCATAAATCCCTTTCCTAAACTAAAACAAATCACATGCCTAAATTAAATGGATCTTTTCCTTATCACACACTAATTAAAAGATATCCTCTATAATTACACAATATTTCTTTCCTACCCAAATAAGGACAACCCTAACCTTCTCCTATAAAAAGACACACAAACCTGACTCTCTCTTGGCTTTTGACTCACGCAAACTACCCTCACAAACACACACAGCCACTCATAGTCCTCAAACAAACACACACAGATACTCACAGCCCCAAAACAAACACACACAGACATTCACAACCCTCAAACTCATGCACACTACCCTAGCACATTCACACCAATCACACACACACTACCCTAGCACATTTACACCACTCACGTACACACTAACCTAACACATTCACACCGCTCACGCACACACTACCCTAGCCCAGTACACTGACCAAACGCACGCACACACTGCCCCTCACGTAAACAAATAAACACACAGCCCTTACTGCCTCTCCCATAACTGATCAAACAAATCAAAAAATACACCCCCTTAAATTACCCAAAGACAGACCCTAAAATCACCCAAAGACACTCCTAAATAGCCCCATAAACCATTGCAAAACAGTCCAGAAAATAACCCAAAACAGTCCCCCAAAATAGTGAATAAATCACCCTGAAACACAGCTCAATCAACCAAAAACAGCACAAAATAGAGTAAACAACAGCCCAAAACAGTGAGGCAACAAAGGAAAACAACGACACAGTGAATCAGAGGCGTTGCGGAGCATTAACCCTTCCGACGGCCGTGCAACACACTTCCAAGAGGTGACTTAAAAGGTAAGACCCGAGGGCACCCTTTTATTTATTCTCGTTCATCTTTTAATTATTTATTAGTATTTCTTCACATGCGTATAGTTGGTTTATGTATGTTGTGGCCATGGGATGAATGATTTTGTGCTATCTCTCGTGGTATATAGGATGGAAACCCAGACGTAAATTCCATAGCCGAATCCGAATGGACGGTAGTGCGGTCTGTACTTGGGATACAATTCCACGTACCGCTTGAGAAACGCACATATTTCGTTTCATCCAATCTTGTGTTTATTCATTGTTTATTAGAAATAATATGTTATTTTTATGCATGATTTAGTTGTTTAATATGTTATTTTTATGCATGATTTAGTTAACCTCTTTCGCAGTAGGAGCTTAATTATATCTCTTCAATGTTTATGTTTAGATTATTATTTATTTATATTGCCATGTTTATAAATTTAATGTGTCTATGAGATTGTGTGCTTGCCGTTACTTCGACTTACTTTTATGCATGCAAACTTAGATATCGGTTATATGCAAACTTAGATATAGGTCGTATGCGAACTTAGATGTAGGTTATTATTGCGTAGACTTGGTTAGATTATTGCAAAAATCCATTCATTACAAGTGGCATAAGTAAGGGATCATTCCGAACGCAACGGTTTGAGGTCTTCCCTTGCGAGGGGTGAGTGCGGCCTTAAATCATTTTTCCCAGTTCATACTGGGTGGCGACTCCATTTTATTTCTCCGGTTTAGTCCCCCGCGGGCTACTCCATACTCCTGACTGGGCCACGAGCCTCGAACAGCATCACCGATTTCTATGTCCTACACTCTAGCGACTCCACTGGGGATTGAGAATCGGCCCCGAAATAATACCTTGTAATGTTTGTGATTTGTGCTTTAGTAACCATGTCTACCGTGGGTTGAAGGGGTTTAATCAAAGGCACTATTAGAGATAGGTAATGGTTTGGTGTCCTCATTCATTCACTACCTTTCTATAAGGAAAAGCTGTGAAAGACACCTAGATAATCATTTACTCGAAGCTTACCGTGATGGAGTGATTTGGATGACCTATTGTTTATTCCTGTCACCAAGGCGATAAGAGCTTAAGAGGCTTGGGTATTTAAGAGAGTTCGCTCCACCCTCCCTCTGAGGAATCTGTAATAGGAAATCCATTTGACAGTCAGTCGTGCACCATAACTCGTTGGCACGTACCTTAAGGTATAAAAAATGTGCGCTCGCTCGAACCTTTGAGTGGGGGGTCCTAGTTGTGGGCAATCCTTCACCGACGAGAGCCTTTATATATACCCATATAAACCCGCATATGAACTGCAGTTGTAGGACCAACATAACCTATTCCTTTATGCTTGCGTTCATGACCATCGTCATTTGGATTCAGTTGGACCTTTTGTCGTGAGGTATGGGCTTGTTGGGCCATTTAAATTGGGACGGGTTCGTGCCTTATGAAAATTGGGCCAAAAGCTTCTAAAATGCCAATGGGCCATTTTGTGTTTAGGCCCTTCATCATTTGAAGCTGTTTAGCCATGTTATCGTAAAAGTGTAAACCTGTTGGGCCTTTTCAACTGGGACAAGTTTGCACCACACAATAGTATGGTTGAATGCTTTAAAATGATAATAGGTCGACTTATGTATCCCATGCATCGCACGCATACATACTAACATGCAGTTTTAAAAGACATCATAGATACCCGTTGGATTAGGAAAGAGGGAAGACTCGTCAAAAGGCCGTTAGCGAACATGAGTGAATCAGTTAACAAGAGATCTCGTATGGATCAGCTGGAGACTAGTCACACTAAGTTTACCGAGCAGTTGCAAGCTTTGACTATCGCTATGGCTAATATGGTTGTGCCCTGTGCTGGGGGAGGCTTTGAGAATGTGAGGCGTGAGTACCCTCCAAACAGATTGAGTGATGATATACCTGTCTTTGATGATGACATGGCTGAGTATGAAGCATGCGCCTTTGTTCTGAATGTGGTGATAACTTTGAAGGCTAAGAACGTCGAAGTTTACGGAGACTCGATGTTTGAAGTCCGACAGATGCAAGGAGAATGGGAATTCAAGGAAGAACGTTGAAACCCTACTTGTTCCACCTTAGGAGTCTGGCAAAGGCCCTCCCCGATTGTAAATTTCAGCACTTTCCGCGAGAAGAAAATAAAATGGTCGACGCATTAGCTACACTAGCCGCGACTTGCGAAAATCCGGAGAAGTTGGTGATGAGACCTCTGGTGTTGACCACAGCAGGCAGACCTGTCTATGAGATAGAAAAGGTCTTGGAAGTATATATCGACGATGGGAAACCGTGGTACTATGATATTCAGTGATACTTAGAACGCGGGGAACTTCCAGAAGAAGCAAGTCTAAAGGATAGGATAGCTATTCAGAAGTTGGCTTCTCAATATGTGAGTTTTAAGGGATAACTATACAAGAGGCAAGCGAATGGCATTCATCTGAAGTGTTTAAGAAAAGAAGAGGCTCAGAAGGCAATGGAAGAAGTACATGCCGGAGTATGTGGACCGCACATGAATGGGTTGAATTTATCTTGCAATATAGTGAGACAAGGATTTTACTGGTCGACCATGGAAGCTGACTGTGCGAATTTGGTAAAGCATCATCACGATTGCCAAGCACACGGTAACTTGAATCATCTGCCGCACACAGATTTGCACGGGCTGTTAGAGCCGTGCCCTTTCTCAGCATGGGGGATTGATATGATCGGAGAAATTTGACTACACGCATCGAATGGACATCGTTTCATAGTAGTGGCAGTAGACTACTTTTCAAAATTGGTGGAAGCTGAGTCATTTCGTAACGTTACAGTAAAGAAAATGGCGGAGTTCATAGCCCGGAACATCATTTGTCGATATGGGATGCCGCATCACGTAGTAACAAACAATGGAGTCCAGTTTCATGGAGAAACAAAAACAATGCTACATAGGTATGGGATAGGACATCATAAGTCATCACCTTACAGACCGCAGGAAAATGGGGCAGTCGAGGCAGCCAATAAGACAATAAAGAAGATGTAAGCCAAAATGACGGAGAACTACAAAGATTGGGCCGATAAGCTGCTGTACGCCCTGTGGGGATACAGAACTTCTGTGAGAACAGCAACATGAGCCACACCTTACTCTCTGGTCTATGGCATGGAATCAGTATTGCCAGTAGAAGTTGAGATACAGTCCATGCGGGTATTAACGGAATCAGAGTTACCTGAACAAGAATGGGCCTCGCAGAGATTCGAACTGTTAACATTACTGGATGAAAAGAGAATGAAGTCTTTATGTCATATGCAGTTATACCAGAAGAGGCTGGCTCGAGCATTCAACAAGAAGGTGCGTCCTACTAAGATCAGAAAGGGCGATTTGGTGCTTAAGCAGTCGAAGCCGTCGACGACAGACCCGAGAGGGAAGTTTAGACCCAATTGGGAAGGACCCTATATAGTCTAGAAAGTCATGGGAAATGAAGCAGTGAGACTGTCAGATTTGGAAGGGAACGAGTTCACCGAGCGATCACCAGGAGGACTGGCGGAAGACCTAACCCAACGGAATAGGAAATTCATTCATGCATGCATGCATACACGTAACGTACTTGCATTATTTTTGTGTTTGCTCTGTTTTGTATTCACAGGTTTCAAAGAAGAGAAGAAAAAGTGGCAAAGGCAAGCCAACCAGAAGCAGCAACAGTACATTGTCATCAGTTTCAGGAATGAATCAATATCAGTTTCGGGAAATAATCCAGGGTTGAGGCCTACATCAGTATAAGTTTCGGGGATGAGTCCCATGTTAGACAGTTATGACCCATAGCGTCACTATTTTGTAAATGATATTGTATTATTGTACAAAATTAACTATGTAGTAATGAAATTGCCTTTTACCGTTTTGTAATTTATTTACTTTGATATAAATGGTAAGAGTCCCTATGATTAGTTCCGGATTGTGATGATATGAGACGGTATCAATCCATAAAGGTTTAATCATTAAATATCCCTAGTCGTAGTATTATCGAGATTGGACATCGATAATGCGGAATAGACTAGTACTGCACTTGTGCATGTTGTGAGGGCACAACGGCATAGTTCTCATATATTTAAGTATAGGATACTTATGCAAGTGCGGTAGGAGGTTGTGTTTTACCGATGGTACGGAAAACAGCTTCGCTCTGGATAGACCCCGCGGAATCCCATTGGTAGTATGTCTGCGTGTCTATGGGAGTCCGCTTCAGGGTAGGTGCATATGATCTTAACCTGAGACTTGCATCGCTAGTACTTACGACAATCGGTAAACTTTAGTTTTGGTGGTCCAGGGCTTTAACGGGTTCTGTGTACACCTCTTCTAGGTTTATCGAGAATCGTAGTGTATTGGGTGTGATGTCAAGATGGAAGTATCACTTCAGACATATGGAGATGATGATCGCGAGGGATACAGAACTAGTACTCTATAATGGTTGCAACCATCGGGATAATATGACTAGGTCAGGATTATCCGATTCAAAGACACTGGTTGCTTGATGTCCGTTATTTGTATCGTACGGGGCAGACACATCTCCAGCCCCAGGCCTTACATGTGATCATCCGATACTGGTTCGATATACACTATACTACGGTATACTACGCCTGTTATAGATCTTATATTCCAATAAGAATATTTCTGGAGAATTGGGTAGGCATGGCGTTTTGCTAGAGGCTAACCTTGTCTTGTAAATCGGTAAAAACGTAGTACTTGGTACGTACGTGTTCGGATAATCTGACGGCCGTATTTACTGCCAACATATCCAGAGATCTCTTGGGTCGCTTCCCGAAGATTCACCAATGACGTATGATTCAAACTCGATTAATCTTGGATTAATTACGGAGAGACTTTATCTTGGATAAAGTACTATACAAGAGAGAGAACGATTAATTTGGAATTAATCGTAAAATTATTATATTCGATATAATAATCGAAATTCGATTTCGACGCGAAATTAAAATTAGATTTTAATTCGGGCAAACGAGTTAATTTAGAATTAATTTGTTAGCGACGTAAATAATAATTTCGCTAGGCGCAATTATTTATTTAAATTCGATTTAATTAAACGTCGCGACGTAAGTTCGGTATTTCGGAAATATCGAACCCGAACGCGTGACTGCACGTGGGCCTACTTTCATTTGGAAACGTGTGGGGCCCACATGACACATGTCATTTTATGCATTATTTAATTGTTAATACATTGCATGGTGATAGTGTACAATACACTCAATGGTTTTGCATGGAGTTTGAGTGTTTGACACTCTAAGCCATTGCATGATTTGTGTCATAAGTTTATTATTAATTTAATAAATATTAAGGCATAAATATAAATTGATTTTTGTAACAAAAATCATAACACTCCTCTCTCTCTCACATTGCCGAAACTGCATCCAGTTTTGGGCTCTCCATTTCTTCAATTTTTGTGGCAAGATTTGAAGAAGTTGTGCATTCAAAATCACAACAAAGGCTAGCACCTTCAAGGGATCATACATAGGTGTTATGGGAAACTAATCCTTGAGCTTGGAAGGATCAAACTTGACTTGGAGTCTCTCTTTTCTTCTTGGCCGAGACCTTCACTGCACAAGGGAGGAGTTTTCGCATCATCTAAGCATCCATTTTCAAGTATTGTGAGTATGATTCCGCCATACTTCAATTAATTCATTCATGTATTTATATATTTTGCTTGTTCTTGTTGATCTTGGGGCTTGGTAATTATTTCCAACATCCCAAGGTTGAGGCCCGCATCAGTATCAGTTTTTGGGAATGAATCCCAAGGGGTGAGGCCCACAGTCGAAAAGAAGAATTCCAATGGAGTAAAAAAAAAAAGAGAAAAGTCCTTGATGGTTAGGCGTATGTCCGGTGATGACAATATTTGCTGTAGGGAGAAACCTTAGAAATGATAAGTACGAGATGTGCTCTCATCCAGTATTCTGAGTGGTTGATCTCGGCTAGACTCGCGAGCACTTGATTATGGGAACTTAGCAGCAGAAGCCTGAGTAGTCGGCGAGATGACTAGTTGAAGAGATGGCGGATCAGTGAATGACCGTTTGCTTAGATGTCCATCCTGATTTACTTATGTTACGATATATGATATGGTTGGAAATGAAGAAAAAGTCTCTGCAGAGGAAAAATATACCACCTATAACCGATAAGCGTGAAGCTACCCATGGGCAAGTATTAGGACCACCATGAGGAGAAATGCTACCTTAAAGGGTAGATGTGTTGTAAAAAAAAAGAGAAAAAGAAAAGGAAAAGAGAAAAAAGAAGTTCAAAATGAAAAGAAAGAAAGGAAAGAGAAGAAAGAAAAGAAGAAGAAAACCATATCATGTTGAGTACGAGGAAGTAATCACAGAGTATGATCAAGACATCTAGGTTGGTTAAACCCACTGATCCAATTCTCCGAGACAAAATCATCGAGTTGGCTTACTTAAGGATTAAACTGCGAAAGAACTTTGGCACACACACACTGGAAGTCTAGTTCAGATCACTCATTCAGATGATCGAATTTGGATGTATCAAGTACTTTGAAGGTTCTCTGGTTTCGACATGAAGCATCATTTGAGGACGAAAATATGTTTGGTTATCGGGATTATCTCGTGAGAGGCAGTATAGCATGTTGGCATGTAACATCATATCCGAAGAATTACCTGGACTTAATGAAAGAAGCATAGAACAGAAAGGTGAACCGAGACTGGGGGCGACCAGTCTAGCATTTCTCATACGGCACGGTTCAGGAATGAACCAACACATATCATCAGTAGCAGTTTTGGGGATGCGTCCCAGGGTCAAGGCCGACATCAGTAACAGTTTTGGGGATGCGTCCCAGGGTCGAGACCCACATCAGTATCAGTTTTCGGGATGCGTCTCAGGGCCGAGGCCCACATCAGTATCAGTTTTCAGGATGCGTCCCAGGGTCGAGGCCCACATCAGTTCAGTTTTGGGGATGCGTCCCAAGGTCGAGGCACACATCAGTAGAAGTTTTGGGATGCGTCCCGGGGTCGAGGCCCACACATATGTAGCAGTTTTTGGATACATCCCAGGGTTGAGACCCACATCAACAACACTTTTTGGGATGCGTCCCAGGGTAGAGGCCCACATTGTCAGCGGTATTGGGATGCGTTCCAGGGTCGAGACCCATATTGTCAGCAGTTTTGGGATGCATCCCAAGGTCGAGGCCAACATTGTCAGCAGTATTGGGATGTGTCCCAGGGTCGAGGCCCTCGTTGTCAGCAGTTTTGGGATGCGTCCCAAGGTCGAGAACCACATTGTCTGCGGTATTGGGATGCACCCCAGGGTTGAGGCCCACGTTGTCAGTAGTTTTGGGATGCTTCCCAGGGTCGAGGCCCACGTTGTCAGCAGTTTTGGGATGCGTCCCAGGGTCGAGGCCCACACATCAGTTGCAGTTCTGTGATGCGTCCCAGGGTCGAGGCCCACTGCATCATCAGTTTTGGGATGCGTCCCAGAGTCGAGGCCCACACATCAGTTGTAGTTCTGAGATGCGTCCCAGGGTCGAGGCCCACTGTATCATCAGCACAGATCAGGAATAAAGCCCACATTCGGTGGTTCGGGAACAAAGCCTAGGGGGTCGAAGCACCTCGCCACCATATCAGCTCAGTTCGGTAGTGATTACTAGAGATCACAGCATCTTACAGGGATGAACCTCGAGGTCACAACACCTCACCACCAGATCAACTCAGCTCGAAGCAACAGGCAAGTCAAGTGGCAGCTGGCGAGCCAAGTAAGTAAAAATGCATTGCATAACTTTGATAGGATTGTCATTGTCACACACTGCACAAGTCCCATCAAAGTGGGGGCGACTGTAGGCACTGTATTTTTACATATAAGTCCCGATGATGAGCCTTGTACGGAGGCACTACCCTTTAAGTTGCGGAAGTCACGGGAAACATACATCAGAAGGGAAATTCAGAAATCAATACCTTGTGGGACTCAATTCGTTTGCTTAACTTCGGGTTTACTCGTTGAACCTATGTTTTAGAACTTATCATTGGCCCAAAACCCCCGCAATCCACACCAAGCCCACCAAAACAACCAACCATACGCCCAAAAAGCCTCCAAGCCCATTAAATCACATCCAAAAATATCCAACACAATAAATCACCTTCCTAATTTAAATAAATCACATGCCTAAATTAAATAAATCTAAATAATTCACTTTCCTAATTTAAATAAATCACATGCCTAAATTAATAAATCAAATCAAATCCCATAAATCTATTTCCTAAACTAAAACAAATCACATGTCTAAATTAAATAGATCTTTTCCTTATCACACACTAATTAAAAGATATCCTTTATAATTACACAATATTTCTTTCCTACCCAAATAATGACAACCATAACCCTCTCCTATAAAAAGACACACAAACCTGACTCTCTATTGGCTTTTGACTCACGCACACTACCCTCACAAACACACACAGCCACTCACAGCCCTCAAACAAACACACACAGACACTCACAGCCCTCAAACAAACACACACAGACACTCACAGCCCTCAAACTCACGCACACTGCCCTAGCACATTCACACCATTCACGCACACACTACCCTAACACATTCACACCACTCACACACACACTACCCTAGCACATTCACACCACTCACGCACACACTACCCTGGCCCAATACACTGACCAAACTCACGCACACACAACCCCTCACATAAACAAATAAACACACAGCCCTTACTGCCTCTCCCATAATCAATCAAACAAATCAACAAATACACCCTCTTAAATTACCCAAAGACAGTCCCTAAAATCACCCAAAGACACTCCAAAATAGCCCCATAAACCAGTGCAAAAGAGTCCAGAAGATAACCTAAAACAGTCCTCCAAAACTGTGAATAAGTCACCCCGAAACACAGTGCAAACAACCAAAAATAGTTACCAAAAACAGCAGTAAAACAGAGTAAACAACAACCTAAAACAGCGAGGCAATGAAGGAAAACAACGAACCAGTGAACTGGAGGAGTTGCGAAGCATTTACCCTTCCGACGGCCGTGCAACGCACTTCTAAGAGTCGACTTAAAAGGTAAGACCTGAGGGCACCCTTTTATTTATTCTCGTTCATCTTTTAATTATTTATTAGTATTTCTTCGCATGCGTATTGTTGGTTTATGTATGTTGTGGCCATGAGATGAATGATTTTGTGCTATCTCTCGTGGTATATCGGATGGAAACCCAGACGTAAATTCTGTAGCCGAATCCGAATGGACGGTAGTGCGGTCTGTACTTGGGATACAATTCCACGTACCGCTTGAGAAACGTACATATTTCATTTCATTCAATCTTGTGTGTATTCATTGTTTATTAGAAATAATATGTTATTTTTATGCATAATTTAGTTGTTTAATATGTTATTTTTATGCATGATTTAGTTATTTCTTTCGCACTAGGAGCTTAATTATATCTCTTCAATGTTTATGTTTAGATTATTATTTATTTATATTGCCATGATTATCAATTTAATGTGTCCATGAGATTGTGTGCTTTCCGTTACTTCAACTTACTTTTATGCATTCAAACTTAGATATAGGTTATATGCAAACTTAGATATATGTTGTATGCGAACTTAGATGTAGGTTATTGTTGCGTATACTTGATTAGATTATTGTACAAATCCATTCATTACAAGTGGCATAATTAAGGGACCATTCTGAACCCAACGATTTGAGGTCTTCCCATGCGAGGGGTGAGTGCGGCCTTAAATCATTTTTCCCAGTTCACACTGGGTGGAAACTCCATTTTATTTCTCTGGTTTAGTCCCCCGCGGGCTACTCCGTACTCCCGACCGGGCCGCGAGCCTGGAACAATGTCGCCGATTTCTATGTCCTACAAATAGATTTCCTTACAGGATAGGAATATACATGTCGGACGAGGGTAGCCATAATTGGAACTTAATCTTAATGAATTCAGATAACTTGATTAACATAGGAATATGATTAATCGGGTTATATTGGGTATTTGTATTTGACCATCGGAATAGGCTTTTATATAATTTCGTGTTCTAGGTTAATAACCCAATATATTACACAAACATAAAATAACCACTTCATCTTTTAAAAAGATATTGGAATGATTCACAACCCTGGATAGTTTTATAAATTTGAATTTTCTTCAATCTAATTTCAAGTAATTTATTTACTTTTTTTTTTAATTTTAAAGTCACCACCCAATCAAACAATCAATCCATTAGATACTTGTAAACATTTAATTTCATAAATTGATAACAAAAGGTTTGAAGTCCTCGAGGGATCAATATTTTTTATACTACTTGAACGATACGTGCGCTTGCGTTATACGCGTGTGATTACGCCGGTCAGCAGTATATCAAAATAACTCAAAAAAATTATGATTAAATTGATATCTTTAATCACACATAATATAGTATTCATTACGCCATCATCTTATGATGCATAAGATTGACTAGACATTCCAATCAATCTCTCTTTCGAAAAAGGTATCATCCTTTACGAAAGATGAATACTATATATATAAAAGACACATTAACTGTCAAACAGTTTTACTAACTGTCATACAGAAAGTATTACTGTGTCCTTTATTAGATCATATCTAATACGCGACTAATGAGATTATCTCACAAGTCTCTTAGTTTTATATCATATATGAAACTTTATATCAAATATATCAGAGACTACTTCCACTGCTTTCACGGAGATAAGAAGACTTAAGTAAACGTTTTACTTTACAAACATCTCATTACTACTTTAATAATGATAATGTCGTTAGGATATATAACCTTAGAAATAAATTTGTACGATCCCACTGACCCTACTATCATATATGCATTCTCTATGTTTTGATAAAATCAGACAATCTGACTGTATCAAAATTAGAGAACACAAAATTTTCGAAAACTTATCTGAGTCTATAATAGGCTCTATAAGCTAGTATATCAAACTGTGATCTTAGCAGAATACAAACTCTAGGGCCATTCTAGAATGAACTCTTCAAACAAAGAAATCACGACGGATCTCTCATTCGAAGAAATCACTCAAGAACGCCATTTTGTATTCTTTAGCCAAATTACATAGTTTAATATCAACATTAACCAACAGATTTTTAATTGTTCAATTAGTCCGACTAGAGATAAGTTTTCTCAGAATCTACAATAGACTACTGAGCATAACCTTTCTCATTGTCATACTATAAAGGTCGAACCTTTAATTAGCTCACCTTGCTTTTGTTGCGCAAATAATTTGCACATTTTATGAACTATTCATAACGAAAGCCTAATCAAGTTCAAAACTTGATCATAGTAAGCTATGAACAATCTTAGATCTATGGTTCAATAGTAATTTCCAAAATCGATATCAAATATCGCTCCCACTATAAGTTATAAGATAATTTTCTTCAATAAGAATACAACAGAATCATTAAGTATCAAATACTTTGTAAATGATTCTGACATCCTATTGAACCTATACGAAAGATGTCTAAGGATCTTTTCATCTAATTAATTATAATGTTCCATTACAGTTTATCACTCTTCACATTTGACTTCAATAGGTCAAGTCTTTTATATAATTGTCAACATCCTATGTTAGACACCAAGTAATAAAACTATTTTATTTCCCGGGGTTCTAGAAAAGATATTCTATCAAATAGAATATAATATTCTATTAAATAGAATAAATGATAAACTTTTACTTGTACCTCCGAGGCGCAAGTACTTTCAATTATATAACTATTATACAAAAGAAAGATTCAAATCTCAAACTTTTAAAGATTCGAATTTTCTACTTATACATATCAAATACGTAATTGTAGAAACTAATGGAACAATAATTAAAAGGATGAATTAATGTTACTGGAGCATAACCCCAAGAGTATTGAAACTAATTCGGTAACACCCAATATCAACTAATCAAATCATATAAGATTCATTTCCTCCCACTAACCAATTCCATCAAGATGGAATCGTGGAAGTTTAATATTGAGTAAGAATCACATTCATTAATTAACTTTAGAACTAATTACCTCAAATTCATATGTTTAATCATATCAAACATTTTTTGAACAATTCAAAGATTCACGATGAATTTTAAAGATATAGTTTTCAACACTTCAAATAGAATATCTTTGAACCATTCAAAATATTCTATCCGCACTTCATCAGAAACATATTGAAAGTTCTCGAACCATTCAAGACGTGCATTATATATTCTTCTAGAAACACGCAACTAAGTCATGACAATTCATTAACTAAGTTACGGAGTAAAGAAAAATATCTAAGGTAATTTCTAATTCATTAAACTACATACATTAATGTATTAGTCTAATAAATCTTGTGGTCCAAGGACGATCATTGGTTAACTGAGATTTAATCACATTCCTGAATACAATATTCATTAAATGGATAAGGATATGTGGTGTGATCTCGTATCAGACCATCCTTTACCATACACAATAAGCATCTTATGCTTATGTGATAAAATCTCATAAAGCACTATTCTAAATTATTTAGTTAACCGAAAAATTTTCTTAATTTTTATCTTTTCATTAATGACACTACTAGTCATATTAAAATATATAACAACTGTTTATATAGAACAAATAACTATCCAATAGTCATAAGTTCTGATATCAAATATCAAAATAGTTATTAAACATTATTTTAAATAACTAGACGGGACATCTAGTATCCAATACCTATAGTTGTCATATTGTGAGAATCAATATTCTCTATACACAACTATACATATCTCATTTCTTAAGCTTTATAATTTACGTTCAATTATTCACAACAATTGCAAATGATTGATTAGCAAACTGTGCCAGACACGTGACTTCTAAAAGTCACTAATGCCAAGAAACGTCATTATAAGATAAAAAAAATGCTAATGGGGTTTTCCTAATGCCAGTCAAGAATCTCGAGACATGAATTAATTCAAGTCAATTCTTACTGCATAAGAAACTATTCTTACTAGATAACTATATCCAAAACAGATATCTATTTAGATTACTAATCGTGACTTAGTTAAGTTACTAACAATCTTAAATTTTAAGAAAATCGGAACAACAGTTCCCGATAGTTTGAACTAATCTAACAATATCTAAGTCTACTGTCATTCTAGAACCTATTCTGGAAATTCGCAATCAAAAGTAAAGTCAGAAAACATATTCAAGTAATATGTTATGCAGTGGATTAGAAGTATAATTCTATAAACAACATAGAATAAAGGAAAACAAAAGCAGCAAATTCCATAAAATTACACATTGCTTTAGTTATGGATTTTTAACCCAGTAGTGTCTCCCACTACTTTACGTAATACCGTAATCCCCAACGGAGAATGGGAATTCAATAATTAAATCGAATTCCATAGTGAGAGTAGGATCCCATGAATATATTTTGACTCACAGCTTTGGCACGATCTCGCCTACGTATATTCCTTAGGTAGACAACTCATTGTCAATCACTCACCAGTGACTCCTGATTTTGGTCATGACCATTTCTCATTATGACAGCTTTGGCACGTTCACAAGGAGGCGTATCAAGGCTTCACTTGCCAATGACAAACTCAAGCTACCGATGTAGTCTTGACAGCTTTAGCACGATCATGATTTCCACTTTCACTTGAATTTTTCTAGTATCAATATACAACCGGCATGAATAAAATTCTATCAACTACACCCTCACTACTTTGGCACGATCTCGGATGCAGCCATATAAAGTTACCCATAAACCGTATTGACAAGACGGACCAAGAAACATGCATCCAATACATGTTACTTTATAGCCTTATTTTAAGCGGCGATATTCCTCAAGGAAGCATTGCTCCATATCAAATGTAGAATTTTAATCTAAATCATTTTCTAAACAACTCAATTCTACCTTAGAAAACATAACATAACTAAACCATTAAATTTCAGTTACGTTTCCCGTTAGCGTAGAACCGAAAAGTCAAGAAATATCTAAATTACATGCATGTGCGAACATCAAAATTGGATTAATATCATATATCAAGCATGAATAATGTAATGGAATAAGCATCAGACCTGTTCTGATACCATTTTTGTTGGGGTTTTGGGCGAAGGGTGTGGCAGAAGCGCTGTTCGGGCGAAATCGTAATTTTAAAACTTTTTAAATTACCGAATAAATTATTCAATATCTAATATGAATAATTCATTCATATTTCACCTAAACACATTTATTCGATATCAAATAGTGACATAAATATATATGAAATGTCGCAAAACTTTTGTGAAAACGGTTTTCCGTAAAATGGCATAAAACGTATTTTTGACCGAACCGACTTACCCAATACTTATGGGGACTTCCCAGGTCAGCCCCAATAGTGTTAGGGCAGTTCATGGGCTGCCCAAACAGTGAAAAATTCACTCTTTGGAATTTGGATAGCCGTCACCCGGTTGGCTCAAAAGTCACCGGTAACGCTGTTTTTCTTCGTTTTCGCTTATTTCAACTCCGAAACAATTTCCTGCAATTTTTACAACACCCAAAACATATCCAATATATTTATATGACATCAAATTCATCAACATAAACCCAGATTTTTCAGAACTGATCCAGAAACCAAAAATGTCAATTTTTCATGCTTTAAATCCAATTATTCAAGATTAATCCATTTAATCAAAACACCAATCAAAGTCACCACACATGAAACACCCAAGAATAATTCTAGGCATTAAAAGAGTAGTCATAACACTCTAGAATGGCAACATATCATCTAATGATCAAATTGGACTAATATTACAATAATATCAACCAAATCAACTTCACACATGCACCATGCTTCCAATTCCATCCACCAAAACCAAAAGTCCCAATTTTCAACAAGTAAAGAAAACATAGAACTATTCTAGGAACACAAGAACAAGAAAAACAATTTTCTAAAGACAGGAGTATTAAAGATTACCTTTTAATCTCCAATTTCCTAAGCTTTTTCTTGTGTTTTTCTTCACTTTTCAACTTGAATCATCAAGCAACTTTGGAACCCATTTTCTTTAGAGGCTCTCGGCCAAGGAGGAATAAAATTAGAAAAAGAAACAAATTTTTTTACTTTAAAACCACTTTAGCCGACCTTTGGAGGGTATTTTTATCCATTTAACAATTTAATCTAATTAAATTAAAGATAAGATTTAAGTTGGCCAAATCAAATTTGCACACCTAAGCTTAATTAAATCATGCCATGTGTCACCAATAATAATTAAACATATTTCATAATATTTATGAAATATGGATATTATTTAACTATTCAAATATTTAACAATTAAATATTTAAATAATTAATTAATATAATTATTATTATATATTTATTTTTATTTACAATAAATAACAAATAAATATATTTATGGCATGTGTCAAAATCTCATTTGATGAATATTTAATGTGTATCTAATCAAATTATGTATCAAATACATATACACAATAATTACGATTGACCAAAAATGCCCTATGCATGTGTTTTCGTTTAACCGTTTAAACGATTCGAATTAACTCATTTAATCCGATGAAGTATTATGAATAATCTGTATTATTCATAACGTGTTGTCCAAGTGTTCAACGAGTACACTTCATATTGTGGGACTCTCAAAGTTTAGGTTTATCCATCACGAAATCCAATTTCGTGTCCATAATTCACCCACTCATGAATTATGACGACCACATATAATCTCGCTAAACTATGCAAGTCGAGTTCATTGCATACGTATAATCCCTCTGTCACAGGCTATCCATATTATACCTGGGATATAGATAAGAAAGTCAAATCCGTTCGGTATAATATAGTCGAATTTTCAATTTACGATATCTAAATAACACTCGGAACTTATTTCCAAAGTTATACCACGGCCATGGATTTACTAGATCGTAAACACGTGAAGATACCTAAGCCCTGTACACAGGACTGATAGATTATATCTTGATACGCACAGGATATCATGAGCATCAGTCCACACCCAACGAACAGACGGAGATCTGATCTAAATAGATCGGTGACGTGACTGCCATCAAAGTATGGAGGATAACTCATATATCCACAGTGGTATCTCAAGTCGAAGGACCACTATGCTCGCTCAACTCGATAAGATTCCTATTGACGTTGGTGTATCATCTATTAGGATATCTTCAGTGAGTCGTTAAGTTTTTATCAAATAAACACATACATGTCTATACGAGTCTCCCGAGACTCGTGGTTCATTGGGATAAACCATCGGACCAAGTCACGATATACGACATATACTGGTCTCAGTGGATTTTAGTAACCGACTCGTGTTAGTAAATCTTGACCATGAATTTTATTTAAGGATATACAATTTATAGTGACACTTCCCAATATCAATTACAAACAACATTGTAACTGCGCACTACGTTGTAAATCCTAGGGTCTTTGTCTTGTTGGACAATTATGACCCATAGCGTCACTATTTGTAAAAGACATTGTGTTTTTGTACAAATTAACTATGTAGCAATGGAAATTTCCTTTTATCATTTCGTAATTAGATTACTTAAATGTGTGAATGATGAAAGTCCTTATGATTAGTTCCAGATTGATAAGATATGAGACATTATCAATCCATAAAGGTTTAATCATTAAATATCCATAGTCGTAGTATTATCGAGACTGGACATCGATAATTCGGAACAACATAATTCTCATGTATTTAAGTATTGGATACTTAGGCAAGTGTGAAAGGAGATTGTGTTTTACCGATGGTACGGAAAACAGCTTCGCTATGGATAGACCCCGCGGAATCCCATTGGTAGTATGACTATGTGTCTATGGGAATCCGCATCAGGGTAGGTGTATTTGCTCTTAACCTGAGACTTACATCGCTAGTACTTGCGACAATCAATACGCTTTGGTTTTGGTCATCCAGGACTTTAACAGGTTCTATGTACGCCTCTTATTGGTTTATTGAGAATCGTAGTGTATTGGATGTGATGTCAAGACGGAAGTATCACTTCAGTCATATGGAGATGATGATCATGCAGGGATACAAAATGTGTTCTCTAAGGGTTGCAACCATCGGGATAATATGACTAGGTCATGATTATCCGATACTAAAGAGACTAGTTGGTGGTGATCCAATACTGGATCACAATACGCAATACTACGTATACTACGCATGATATAGATCGTTTATTTTATTAAGAAATTTTTTTTGGAGAATTGGGTAGGCATGGCGTTTTGCTAGAAGCCAACCTTGTCTCGTAAATCGGTAAAAATAAAGTACTTGGTACGTACGTGTTCGGATAGTCCGACGATCGGATTTACTGCCAACATATCCAGGGATCTCTTGGGTCGCTTCCCGAAGATTCACTGATGACGTATGATTCGAGTATAATTAATCTGGGATTAATTGCGGAGAGACTTTATCTGGGATAAAATACTATTTGAAGAGAGAGAAAGATTAATTTGGAATTAATCGATAAAATAATATATTTGATATATTAAACGAAATTAGATTTCGACGCGGAATTAAAATTAGATTTTAATTCGGGCAAACGAGTTAATTTAGAATTAATTCGTTAGCGACGTGAATAGTAATTTTGCTAGGCATTATTATTTAATTAAATTCGATTTAATTACGTCACAACTGAAGTTCGTTAATTTGGAATTAGCGAACCCGAGCCCGGGAGTGTTTGCGAGCCCACTCGCATTTGGAATCGAGTGGGGCCCACATGTCACATCATATGTCAATTCACTTGTCACCTTAAGTTGCTTTTGGTTGATGGGTTTAGGTGAAGTTGTTGATGACTTCTATTACACTCCAAAGTCATGCCTTGAATGACTTTTACCAAACCAATATTTGGTATATCAATTAATTTTTTTTTTGAAAACAAACATACAAGTCTTCACTCTCTCCTCAATGACAGAAAATTGAAGCTATTTTCTTCTCCCCCCTTGTTCTTCACTTGGCCGAAAGTTTGCAAGAACAAGATCAAAAATTGTGGCAATTTTTGAGTGCTAGCACACACATCAAAGGAATCATATCAAGGTGTTAGGGAAACCAACTTGAGAGCTTGAAATCACAAGACAAAGCTTGGATCTTGGAGGGACCCCTTGGCCGAATACACAAAGTGATCTAGAAGTTCATTTTGCTTCTCAACACATCTCAAAACCGATCATTGTAAGTGTGTTTCCGCCACTCTTCTTTGTATATTCATTCACATTTCTATGCTTATTTTGATCTTGGTACTAAACCTAGAAACCCAACAATGGTATCAGAGCCAATTTGAGCATGAAATGAATTAGGGTAAAATTTGGGTAAAATCAATTTGAGCATGATTTTATAAAATTGATTGATTGAGTATGCTTGAATGATGATGTATTGAAATTGTATATGATCAATTTCATGAAAAGTTGATTGGATCAATTTGTTGCCCAAAACTAGGCTTGGCCGAATGCTTCTTACCCTTATAAGTCATGGTATTTTTTGTTTGTTTGATCATTGGATGACTTGAAACAATTGGGTAATATTGGTTTAAAATTCAATCGGATTGAAAATGAAATCGGACATAAAATACCCACAAATATCGTGAACTATTGAGCATGTAATGACTTGATTTTTTGATTCAAAAATGTTGGACATAAGTTGAAAAATTGGATACATAATTAATTAATTAAATTTTTATTTTGGAAATATTAATTTAGATAATTAATTGATGTATTACACTTTGGTTAATTGAATTATAAAATTTGGAATTTTAAAATTTGATTAATTGGGCTTGATTTTGAATTGGGCTAGTAATTGTTTTATTTGGTCATAATGGGCTTAATTGGGCCAAGTTGGTTTAGGCCAATTGGATTGGATCCAAATTGGGCCTAAATCATTCCATTAAGTCCAAATATAACAAATGGGCTTTAAAAGTTTAATTGGGCCTTATGGGGCCGAAATTGGTTTCTTGGCAAATGAGGGTGATTCCTTAATTGGGCTTGGTAATTGGGTTTGGCCCATATTGACCAAAGCCCATGCCTTATGAAATCAATTGAAAACTCATCGGACTTTAATTAAACAACATTGGATGTTAGTTGGGCTTTGAGACCCGATTAGATTAGATTTGGAATCTAAGTCGTTAAAACGCATTAAAAAGTGTAGTTATTTTTTTTGGAATTAAATAAATGAATTAGTATTGAATACGAATTAAATTAGATTTAACGAGTAGTTCGATATAATTCAAGAATTCGTACTTTGAGTACTTATTCTCAAACGAGTTGGACTCGCGCAAAATCAAATCGTTGTTTGAACATTGGATGATCACATAATTCAAAGATTAATTAATTGGATTAGATTGATTGAATTGCATGCTATGAATGAATACATGGATGTGTTGAATGAATAGCGTATATCGGATGGATATTAGAAGGGAAAGGGCAATTTTGGAAATTATTGTAAATTTAGAATTTATTAAATTGGACCTGCGTGTCCAACCTTATCTCTCATTATTTCTTTGTATTCTCTTCTCACCTAATTCCCCTCAATGTAATGAGGTTTCTATTATTGTATTATGTAATTGGGTAGAAGTAGAATATTGCTAGCCGGGGAGAGGAAAAAGAGTGATTTGTTCTAGGAACAAGTTGTTAAATATCCATCTGTATATCGTTATTAATTTACTTTCGCGCCTTATTATGCTTTTAGAATGCATGCTTAAGGGTGTATGATGAGACCTAATCAAAGATAATAAATTGGTTGCCAATTTACGCGAAAAACCCTTAAAACATATTAAGCGATATTTCTGTTGGTTTTTATTAAGGTCCCAAGATCAAACAAGCAATGAAAATAATGTGTAAATACATCGACGAAGATAGCGGAATACTTACATCGATCGGTTGAGTCGATTTGAAGACGATTGAAGCCAATATGCTCACTGTTTTGGCGCATGAACTGCAGCAGTCCACTGTCCTCCATCTTCTGTTTTGAGCTGCGAAAATGAGCTTCTAGATTCGTCGGATGGATCCCGTCTCATGGTCGAACCTCCCTACAACCTTCGCAAGACTTGTAAGTGTGCTAGCACTTGATTTCTCACCATGAAAAAACCACTCTTGGCTTCCCTTTGTTCACGCCATTTCTGGTTCCAAACCAGTGAAGAAAACAGACTGTTATGCGTGAGGAGAAGAGAGGAAAAATGTGTCTTCACACCTTTTTGTTTTTGTTTTACCAAAAACGTAAGTAAGAAAGAGAGAAGCAAATGATGTATATCATTAACCAAAAAAAATGAATTTTTTTAGATAAAAAACTCTTCAAAAACCGTGAAAAGCATTTCCCTCCAAAAATTCATCATCATCACACATTGAGAATAGAGACAATGTATCATCCCATAAAGGTGACTAGATACATCCATCATCTATTCGTGTCAAGTGATGAGATATCGCGATGTGATTTGCGGATACCACTCGTTTCAAAATACGAATGTGTCCGCAAACACTTTCGGGCTCGGTTTCGCTAATTCTGAATTAACGCATTTCCGTCGCGACGAGAATTAATTAATTTCGCCTAGCGAAATTACTATTCAGATCGCTAACGAATTAATTCTAAATTAATTCGTTCGCCCGAATTAAAATCTAATTTTAATTCCGCGTCGAAATCTAATTTCGTTTAATATATCGAATATATTAATTTAATCGATTAATTCCAAATTAATCGTTATCTCTCTCTAGACGATATTTTATCCTAAAGAAAATATCTCCGTAATTAATCCTAGATTAATTTTCTCTCTCTTCTATATAATCCCAGATTATTCAAGAGTGCAAGTTGTGCGTCATCGGTGGATTATCGGGAAGCGACCCATGAGATCCCCGGATTAGTTGGCAGTAAATGCGGTCGCCGGAGTATCCGAATCACGTACGTACCAAGTACTACGTTCTACCGATTTACGAGACATGTTCGGTTTCTAGCAAAACACAAAGTCTACCCAAATTCTCCGGTCATATCCTTTTAAGAATATTAAGATCTGTATCAAGCGTAGTATACAATTGTATTGTATTGCGTATATCGATCCAGTATCGGACGATCACATGTTAGGCCTGGGGCTGGAAATGTGTCTGCCCCGTACGAAACATATATCGGACATCAAGCAACTAGTCTCTGTGAATCGGGCAATCCTGACCTAGTCATATTGTCCCGACGGTTGCAACCTTTTATAGAGCACTAGTTCTGTATCCTGCGCGATCATCAACTCCATATGTCTGAAGTGACACTTCCATCTTGACATCACACCCAGTACACTACGATTCCTGATAAACCCAGAAGAGGTGAACACAGAACCAGTTTAGGTCCCCCAACCACCAAAACCAAAGTTTACCGATTGTCGCAAGTACTAGCGATGCAAGTCTCAGGTTAAGATCATATACACCTACCCTGATGCGGCCTCCCATAGACACGCAGACATACTACCAATGGGATTCCGCGGGGTCTATCCAGAGCGAAGCTGTTTTCCGTACCATCGGTGAAACACGACCTCCTATCGCACTTGCATAAGTATCCAATACTTATATATATGAGAACTATGTCGTTGTGCCCTCACAACGCACACAAGTGCAATACTAGCCTATTCCGCATTATCGATGTCCAGTCTCGATAATACTACGGCTAGGGATATTAATGATTAATCCTTCGTGGACTGATACTGTCTCATATCATCTCAATCCAGGAACTAATCATAGGGACCTCTCTTCATTTATATATCTATGGTGATCTAATCACAAATGATGAGAGTGCAATTTCCTTATTACATAGTTAATTTGCTACAACAACACAATGATCTGTGCAAATAGTGACGCTATGGGTCATATTATCCAACAATCTCCCACTTGGCACATAGCCAGTCACTCGAGTGTCTAACACCCGAACTATGTATGGTTTGCTCAAATTACTGAGAGAAGGTTTTCGTCAGCGGATTTGTTTGATTATCGTCTGACGCAATTTATACGATCATCACATCGCCACGATGTATGATCCGAATGAATCAGATGATATGGAAGTATATATCTGGATCGTCGATGAGACCTTTAATTCTTTAGCCTGTGCTGACGCCTAGCTCAGCTGCTAAAAGAACTATATCTAATCTAGTTAGATATATTTTCGATCCAAATGGCTTCTTTTGCTGCCTCAGCTGCAGCAATAATCCGCATTTGTTGTTTATTTGGCAACAGTTATCTTGCTCGGAACATTTCCAGCTCACTGTCCCGTTATTCAAACTTTATAGTACCGTAGTATTTAATTGTTTGGAAACTTGCAGCGGTGATCCCAGTCACTTCAAGTTCTCATTCTCCATAGTTTAAGACAACATCTTTAGTTCTCTCAGATACTAAGAGATGTTCTTAACTTCAATCTAGTGACTATCACTTGGATTGACCTGATTGTGACTCCATATGCTCGAAGCGTATGAGACACCAATACAAGTACATTTTAAATGTACAATTTCTCAGAGAGTGTTAACAACTCCAAATCTATCCCAGTAGATCTTTATTCCTTGAATAAAGGTTGTTACTCCCCAGAATTCTATGGAGAATTTCTATGAAAGAATATCTATGAAAGCCAAGCTTTCACCAATTGCTTTATGGGAATTTAACTGTTAGTGCGCTCCCACTAACCTCCTTATATACACAAGAATTATTTTGTTTTTAGTCAAATCATAAACCATTATGATTATTTCAAAACGACAGTTCCAAGAACTTTATGCTTGCTTCAATCCAAACATGGATTGAATAATCCGCAAACCTTGTTTGTCGGTTATACAAAATCGTCAGAATGTTATGAACATTCTCCAAAAGGTTTCCTTTTCAGGAAAGCGATTTTGATTTGTAACTGACATATTTCATAAATGAAATATACAGTTATCAACAAGCATCTTCAAAATGGATTTACCATGGCAACAAGCAAAAGGTTGAACCATTATTAACACGATGTTGATAACGATACCTTTCGTCAAAAGCCTAGCTTTGTACGTAGGTATGTTGCCATCCATGTATGTCTTCCTTGAAGACGTTTAATGTACCAATAGGCACAATGCCTTGTGGTACAAAAACTAGTATCCGAAATAGCTGTTATACATGGAATCCATTTCGGACTCATGGCACTTTGCCATAATAGGGAGTCGATACATCGTATCACTTCCTCAAAACGTAGTCGGATGGTACACCTCCATAAGATTGACATCTTTATGAGGTTAGATCAGAAACCCATACCCTAGGTTGTTTTCTGACTTTATCCGATCTACGAAGTTCTTGTGTATTTGAAGATTAATGGTACATATTCATTATTGATGAACTGTTTGTGTTCCATTAAGGACTTCGTGCCTTGAACAGTATTACACCGATTTTCATCGAGTATCACTATCCTCCCACTGACCACTGCATATCGGTATTCCTCTTAGGAAAACCGCATGGTGAGCAACAATCACATTGTTCTCATGTGAGATTTACAAGTACTATACTTAAGGTTTCCATTAGGATAACCTATATTGGCACTTATCCAAATTGGGTCTTTTAGTTTGGTATCATCCAAACGTTATGCCTGGCATACCTAAATTATCAGGAATGAGAAACCCTGTTTCTTTCCTGTTCATATCCTATATGATATCTGTCAAACAGATCTTCATGGAACCTTATTCTAAATAAGTTTTGCACTGTTAATACATATCCTATTGAAGGAAATAGTAGCTCAGAGCGACTCGTGATAAACCTAATCATGTCCAACAAAATTCGGTTTTAGTTCGGACACACCGTCTAACAGACGTGTCTCGAGAGGAGTCCTTATATGAAAGAATACCATACTCTTTCATGTAAATATGAAACTTACTGCTTAAGTATTTTTAATTACGGTCTTACCGTGGCAGCATAATACTATAGCCGATCTGTTTGTTCTATTTCGTGTCGAAACTCTAAAGTTTCCGATTTGTGTTCTTTAAAAGAAACACATAACCATAACGTGATGCTACATCCGTTAAGGTCACGAAACATTCATGTTCACATCTAGCCCAGCTAGATATGGGCCCACATACTTCACCATGAATAGGGCTGACAGATCGGTGGCACTTTTACTATTACAAAGTAAATAGTATTTTAGGTACTTTACCTAACAAACTAGATTCGCAGACCTTATTTGAATAGTCAAATCAGTCCTAGTACCCACTCTTCAAAAGTGTGGATATACGAGTCTTCTTTAATTGTGTCCTAGACAACAATGCCACAAATAAGTCTCTATTGATCAAATCAATTTGAGCTATTTATTTGTCATTTTATATGTTTGAGATTTTTATTTATATTCAAAATATAAATTCTGTTATTACATCTAATGTGTTTATCTCAGTATCATCTTTATATAATAAAACACTTAGTGTTCTATAATATAAAGGTTTTATCCGCAACGGATTAAACACTGATATAGAGATAATGTCTCTAGTCAAACTAGTTACATTATAACAGTTCCTAATTTAAGTACATACCCAAAGGGTAGTTCCTAAACTTAGGTATCCACGGTCGAAACAGCGACTTTCGTCCAGTTTCCGATTCGCAGAGAAATCTCGGTTTGAAGTCAGTATCCTGCTCATAGCGGATTTCGAACATTAATTCATATATTTTATGTACCACACTTAGTATTTAAAATCCAATTTCAATACTAGTAGTGATCATAACTCTGACAAATATTTTTAAAGTTAGAGCCTCGCCCTTTCTTTAATTCCTCGTGCTGTCTTCCATATCCAAATGGTATTCACTTCGGGATATGTCAATTATCCTTTTCAATATTTCACAAACCTTTGGCCAAGCCTTGGGTTTCGGAATATCGAAACGATGTGCACCTTGTGCTAGATGCCCAATTGCAAACTATGATACTTTTAAATCTAATGATAGATTTATTATAAGTATATTAATTAAGCATTAAAGTCATCATCACATAAATCTTCCAAAGATTTTATGCTCTACTATTTGCTTAATTATGGGTTTAGTCATGATAAGTTATTTTATCAAATAAATTAACCTATTATTAATTCCCAATTGAAAATTAAATCATTTAAAACATTAATCCCAAGGATTATATATTTTAAATATTCAACCTTTCAATTCTTTCTTGATTTTAATAGTCCAACTATTTAATCAATTTTAATAAGGTACTATTTATTATAATGATTACAATAATCCAATTATTTAATCAACTATAATTTAATATTGATTACTATAATCCAATTATAAAATCAACTATCATTTTAATTCAATTATATTGATTACTATAATCCAATTATAAAATCAACTATATATTGAATAAGTTTGTATATAGTCCAACAACTATATATATATTTTTAAAACAACATAAAATATTAGTCCAACTAATACTTTTGATTAATACGACGAGTAAAATATAAATGAGCGTGTTTAGCGAGTAATTGAACGATTGTTGCAAATTCAATACTTACCTCCCACTATTTTTCGTCGAGCCTCTAACCCTCTGTCGAGTACTCGGGAAACCGTGTTTCCTAGTGGGCTAGGATCCTATTAAATAACATACAACCTTGACTTTGGCCAACAAGCTGTATGCTATTTAACTAGGTAGATCTCACAGATCAATTGGATCCAATCCAATTCCTAGATCCGGTTAGGTGGACATCCAAGTCCTAAACATATTATTTACGCCAATGTATCTAATACATTTTCCTGACCATATCCTCCGAATCATCTAGGCCTTGGCTTTGGCACAACAAACCTAATGACTCCAGTTAAGCGGGACCCATTGACAAGGAAAGTTTCGTAATCAATGTCGTTGGACAAGAAGTGATATTGACTTTGGCCAACAAATCACAACTTGGACAAGACACCGATGTGGAACAAAACCCTCATGATTCAAATACATCCAATTGACAAGGTCTTGACTTTGGCCAACAAACCAATGCCAATTGGATCTTGAACAAGAATCATTCAATGGAAGGATAATCGCTTAATATAGAACGAGGTTTTTTTCTCGCGTGCAAATTGGCTACCAATTTAATTATCTTTGTTAAGGTCTCATCATCATACACCCTTAAACATGCATTCTAAATACATAATAAAGCGAGTATGAAAATAAATAATAATGATATGCGGATGGATACTTTACACATTGATCCTAGATCAAATCTCTCCCTTTCTCACTCAAGCTAGCACTTGTACTACTTCTACCCGTTACACTACACTTCTAAAGAAACCTCATATACATAGAGGGGAATAGGTGAGAAGAGAATACAAAGAGAATAGAGGTGATAAGGCTGGACACGCAGGTCCAATTTAATAAATCGAATTTATTACAACAATTTCTAAAATTGCCCACCCGACTAATATCCATCCGATATATACATTATTCATTCAACAAACCACGTATTCACACACATAAGCATGCTATCAATCAATCAATCAAATTAATTAATCTGATAATTAAGTGATCATCCAATGTTCAAACAACGATTCGATTTTGTTCGAGTCAAACTCGTTTTTGCGAATAAGTACTTAAAGTACGAATTCATGAATTAAATTAAACTACATCATTAAATCTAATTTAACATGTATTCAATTACTAATTCAATATTCAATTCTAAATTAAATATTACACTTTTATTTAATAAACCTTTTATGATTTAAATTCCAAATTTAATCGTAACGCGTCTCAAAGACCGATTAACGTCCAACGTCAATTCAATTAAAGTCCAATGGGCTTTTAATTGATTTCTTAAGGCGTGGACTTTTGGTCAACTCGGGTCAAACCGATAACCAAAGTCCAATCCGGGATTTACCCCATAAGCCCATAAATCAATCTTGGCCCATTAGGCCCAATTGAACTTTAAAGGTTCATTAGTCGCATTTGGGCTTTATGGTTAAGGTTTTGGGCCTAATTGGATCCAATCCACTTGGCCTAAACCAAACTTGATTAAATCAAGCCCAATAGGCCCAAATACAACATTAAAGTCCAATTTCCAAAATTAGGCTCAATTAATTAAATATGACAAAATCCAATTTCATATTCAATTAAACTAAAGTGTATTACATGATTAATCAACTAAATCAATATTTCTAAAACACCATATTAGTCCAATTAATCATGCTTAATTCATTATTACATGTCCAACATACAAATTGAAAAATCAAACCCATTTACATGCTACTAAGCTCTCTCGGCCAAGGAGGGATTTTGTGTCCGATTCGGTTTCAATCCAATCGAACCTACAATCGACATTAAATCAACATCCAATTTGATTACATACACATCCAAGGTCATAAAATCAAAAAATACCAAGACAATAAGGGCATACACATTCGGCCAACACAAGCAATTTGGGGATTTATGTTCAATTCAAAATTCAATCTTATTGACTTCAAATAACATCATCCAACATCATTACAACAACCCATCCAATGAATCAAAATGAAAAATTCCAAATTTCCAAACATGCTTCAACTTTCGGCCAAGGTTATATTTTGGGGTTTTTGTCCAATTCAAAGTACTATCCATTGACCTTAAATTAACATCAAACACTATGATTCCAATTCATCAATTAATCAAAATCAAAATTTCCAAGAACCCAAAATCATCACACATTCGGCCAACACTTCCAATTTGGGATTAATTGATCCAATCACATTTTGTTGAAATTGATCAAATCAATCTTCAATTAAAGATCATTTAAACATGCTCAATTAATCAATTTAACCAAATCATGCTCAAAATCAAAATACCCAATATTAGTCTCATATTCGGCCAAGATGAAAAATTTGGGGAAAATAATTCCAAATCATTTTTCAACAAATTGGTCCAACCAAAATGAAATTAAACATGTTATAAGCATACTTAAACAACCAATTTACTCAAATCATGCTCAACAAACATTTACCCAAATTTTAAGCCCTAAAATTTCAGGCTTGAACCTATAGCTCTTGATGCCATTGTTGGTTTTTATTAAGGTCCCAAGATCAAACAAGCAATGAAAATAATGTGTAAATACATCGACGAAGATAGCGGAATACTTACATCGATCGGTTGAGTCGATTTGAAGACGATTGAAGCCAATATGCTCACTATTTTGGCGCATGAACTACAGCAGTCCACTGTCCTCCATCTTCTGTTTTGAGCTGCGAAAATGAGCTTCTAGATTCGTCGGATGGATCCCGTCTCATGGTCGAACCTCCCTACCACCTTCGCAAGACTTGTAAGTGTGCTAGCACTTGATTTCTCACCATGAAAAAACCACTCTTGGCTTCTCTTTGTTCACGCCATTTCTGGTTCCAAACCAGTGAAGAAATAGACTGTTATGCGTGAGGAAGAGAGAGGAAAAATGTGTCTTCACACCTTTTTGTTTTTGTTTTACCAAAAACGTAAGTAAGAAAGAGAGAAGCAAATGATGTATATCATTAACCAAAAAAAAATGATTTTTTTTAGATAAAAAACTCTTCAAAAACCGTGAAAAGCATTTCCCTCCAAAAATTCATCATCATCACACATTGAGAATAGAGACAATGTATCATCCTATAAAGGTGACTAGATACATCCATCATCTATTCGTGTCAAGTGATGAGATATCGCGATGTGATTTGCGGATACCACTCGTTTCAAAATACGAATGTGTCCGCAAACACTTTCGGGCTCGGTTTCGCTAATTCCGAATTAACGCATTTCCGTCGCGACGAGAATTAATTAATTTCGCCTAGCGAAATTACTATTCAGATCGCTAACGAATTAATTCTAAATTAATTCGTTCGCCCGAATTAAAATCTAATTTTAATTCCGCGTCGAAATCTAATTTCGTTTAATATATCGAATATATTAATTTAATCGATTAATTCCAAATTAATCGTTATCTCTCTCTAGACGATATTTTATCCTAAATAAAATATCTCCGTAATTAATCCTAGATTAATTTTCTCTCTCTTCTATATAATCCCAGATTATTCAAGAGTGCAAGTTGTGCGTCATCGGTGGATTATCGGGAAGCGACCCATGAGATCCCCGGATTAGTTGGCAGTAAATGCGGTCGCCGGAGTATCCGAATCACGTATGTACCAAGTACTACGTTCTACTACCGATTTACGAGACATGTTCGGTTTCTAGCAAAACACGAAGTCTACCCAAATTCTCCGGTCATATCCTTTTAAGAATATTAAGATCTGTATCAAGCGTAGTATACAATTGTATTGTATTGCGTATATCGATCCAGTATCGGACGATCACATGTTAGGCCTGGGGCTGGAAATGTTCTGCCCCGTACGAAACATATATCGGACATCAAGCAACTAGTCTCTGTGAATCGGGCAATCCTGACCTAGTCATATTGTCCCGACGGTTGCAACCTTTTATAGAGCACTAGTTCTGTATCCTGCGCGATCATCAACTCCATATGTCTGAAGTGACACTTCCATCTTGACATCACACCCAGTACACTACGATTCCTGATAAACCCAGAAGAGGTGAACACAGAACCAGTTTAGGTCCCCCAACCACCAAAACCAAAGTTTACCGATTGTCGCAAGTACTAGCGATGCAAGTCTCAGGTTAAGATCATATACACCTACCCTGATGCGGCCTCCCATAGACACGCAGACATACTACCAATGGGATTCCGCGGGGTCTATCCAGAGCGAAGCTGTTTTCCGTACCATCGGTGAAACACGACCTCCTATCGCACTTGCATAAGTATCCAATACTTATATATATGAGAACTATGTCGTTGTGCCCTCACAACGCACACAAGTGCAATACTAGCCTATTCCGCATTATCGATGTCCAGTCTCGATAATACTACGGGTAGGGATATTTAATGATTAATCCTTCGTGGACTGATACTGTCTCATATCATCTCAATCCAGGAACTAATCATAGGGACCTCTCTTCATTTATATATCTATGGTGATCTAATCACAAATGATGATAGTGCAATTTCCTTATTACATAGTTAATTTGCTACAACAACACAATGATCTGTGCAAATAGTGACGCTATGGGTCATATTATCCAACAATTTCCTTCCATTGAGTGATTCTTACTCAAGATCCAAGATTGGCATTGGTTTGTTGGCCAAAGTCAAGACCTTTGTCAATTGCGGATGTGTTTGAATCATGAAAGCTTGGTTACATATCGGTGTCTTGTCCAAGTTGTGATTTGTTGGCCAAAGTCAAGATCACTTCTTGTCCATCGACATTGATTACGAAGCTTTCCAATGTCAATGGGTCCCGCTTAACTGGAATCATTAAGCTTCTTGTGCCAAAGCCAAGGCTTAGTTGATTCAGAGGAAAAGGTTAGGAAAATATATTGGATATATTGGCATATATATTGTATATATGTTTCGGACTTGGAGGTCCACCTACTGGATCTAGGAATTAGATGAGATCCAATTGATCTTCGAGATCTACCTAGCTAAATATCATACAGCTTGTTGGCCAAAATCAAGGTTGTGTGTTATTTAACAGGATCCTAGCCTACTAGGAAACTAGGTTTCCCTAGTACTCCACAGAGGGTTAGAGGCTCGCCGAAAAAATAGTGGGAGGCTAGTATTGAATTTGCAATTTCGTTCAAATACTTAGCTTTACGCGCTTTCAAATATTTTGTCAAAATTATTTTATTAGTTGGACTAATATAATTTTATTTTTCTTGTAACAGTTGGACTGTACCCTACATTGTTAATTGGATAATTAGATTATCGCAGTTAAAATGACTGGAAAGAACAGTGTCCGGGACATCATCATGGGCGATAATGTCTTCAACGACACTAACTTTTCCGATTGGGACATGAATCTAAGGATAATCCTTGGATCCGAGAGGCTGCTATATACTATAGGGAGACCTCTTGGACCTAAGCCCAGATCTGATCAGTTGCTCGAGCTAGATCTTTGGAAGACACATAGTGATGACAACGCAACTGCTCAATCTATCATGCTTGCTGCTATGACTAAGCAATTCCATCGATAGAACAAAGGATTGGATCCCTATACAATGTTGGCAAAGTTGAATGATCTACACCGATCTAATCTTAGATCGCAAAGATATGACTTACAAAAGAAACTCTTCTGTGCTCGGATGTCGAAGAGTACGTCTGTTGAACATCACGTGACACAGATGATTGCCGATATTAAGCAGCTTTGACAAATGAGGATTTTCTTTGAGATAGAGACCTCTATAGATTTGATCTTGCAGTCTCTCCCCGAAATTTGGAGTGGGTTCATCATGAACTACAATATGATGAACCAATAGCAGACTCTTGGAGAGCTGATGTCCATGCTGCGTGAGGCAGAAAAGGAATTTCTTAAGGGCAAGAAGCGTGAGGCGCACTTCACTTCTACATCTCGGACTCCGAGGGCTGGGCCCAAGGCGACTGGAGGTATCAAGAAGAAGAAGAAAAAGAAGGGCAAAGGCAAATCGTCAAAGGCTTCTGGGAAGCCTAAGGACAAATCTCAGGATGTATGCCTCCAGTGCGGGAAGCGGGATCACTGGAAGCGTGACTGCCGCGAGTACAAGGCGCTCTAGAATGAGATAAAGGCGGGCAAGGCACCGGCCTCAAGTATGTTTGTTATAGAAATAAACATGACTACTTCTAGTTTTAAAAATTGGATTTTTGATTCTGGTTGTGGTACTCACATTTGTACTGATGTGTAGGATCTGCGGATTAGCAGGAAACTGGCGTTAGGAGAGATTAACCTGCGTGTTGGAAATGGGACATCTGTCGTTGTTTTGGCCGTTGGCACTTTTGTTTTGGAACTGCCCTCGGGGCATGTACTTGAACTAACAGACTGTTATTATGTACCTTGTTTGACTATGAATATTATTTCTGTATCTATGTTAACCCAATGTGGGTATACTTTTGTATTTCGAAACACTGGGTGTTTTATGCATAAAAATGATATAGAAATTTACACTGCTGTTGTAAATAATGGTCTTTATATTTTGAATATAAATCAATCTCAACCATATTCTGTAACAAACAAAAGGCTTAAAGTAAGTCATAAAGATGAAACTTATATGTGGCATTGTCGTTTGGGACACATAAACAAGACTCGCATATCCACACTTTCGAAGAGTGGGTACTTGGACGGATTTGATCCAAATTCATATGACGTCTGCGAATCTTGCTTATTAGGCAAAATGCCTAAGTCACCTTTTAGCGGTAAAGGTTTGCGAGCCACATAACTGTTAGCCCTTGTTCATAGTGATGTTTGTGGGCCCATGTCTAGCCAGGCTAGAGGTGGATATGAATACTTCATAACCTTTACGGATGATGCATCACGTTATGGTTATGTGTATCTTATGAGACACAAGTCGGAAACTTTTGAGAAATTCAAAGAGTTTCGACACGAAGTTGAAAAACAGACTGGTAAAAGTATTAAGACATTACGGTCGGACCGTGGTGGCGAATACTTGAGCAATGAGTTTCTTGACTACTTGAAAGAATATGGTATTCTTTCACAGTGGACTCCTCCTGGAACACCACAATTAAACGGTGTGTCCGAACGGAGAAACCGAACCTTGTTAGACATGGTAAGGTCTATGATGAGTCGCACTAAGCTACCTATTTCCTTCTGGGGATATGCATTAAACAGTGCAATACTTATTTTGAATAAGGTTCCGTCAAAGTCTGTTCAACAGACTCCGTATGAGATATGGACAGGAAAGAAACCGGGTTTCTCATTCCTAAAGATTTGGGGATGCTGGGCATACGTCAAACGTTTGGAAGGTACCAAACTTGAACCCAAATCGGATAAATGCCTATTTGTAGGAAATCCTAGGGAAACCAAAGGATATTACTTCTATCCCCCACAAGAGAACAAAATATTTTTTGCTCTACATGCGACCTTGAGAAGGAATTCCTAAATGCAGTGGTTAGTGGGAGGAAAGTAGAACTCGATGAAAATCGGAGTGATACTGTTCCTGGCATAGAATCCTTAACGGAACATGAACAGTCTATCCAGGATGAGACTGTACCACAATCTTCGATTACACAAGGACCGCGTAGGTCGGAGAGAGTCAGAAACAACCTGAGAGGTATGGGTTTCTAATCTCACCTCATGTAGATATTAATCTCATTGAGGATAATGAACCGGCTACGTATGAGGAAGCGATACAAGATATCGATTCCGCTTTATGGCAAGAGGCCATGAAGTCCGAAATGGATTCCATGTACACCAACCAAGTTTGGACACTGGTTGATGCACTAGAAGGCGTAAAGCCTATTGGATGCAAATGGGTCTTCAAGAAGAAGACCGACATGGATGGCAACATACAAACGTACAAAGCTAGGCTTGTAGTGAAGGGGTATCGTCAACGACATGGTGTCGATTACGACGAAACTTTCTCACCCGTTGCCATGATTAAATCCATTCGGATAATGCTTGCTATAGTTGCATATTTTGATTACGAGATATGGCAGATGGACGTCAAAACCGCTTTCCTTAACGGAAACCTTTTGGAGGATGTTTATATGCAACAGCCTGACAATTTTGTCGTGCCGAGACTTGCAAACAAGGTTTGTAAGTGAAATCGATCCATTTATGGATTGAAGCAAGCATCGCATTCTTGGAACCAACGCTTTGATGAGATCATAAAAGAATATGATTTCGTTCAAAGCGAGGATGATCCTTGTGTATATAAGAAGGTTAGTGGGAGAACACTGACATTCATTGTCGTTTACGTTGATGATATATTGCTTATTGGCAATGACATTCCCATGTTAATGTCGGTGAAAGCTTGGATTTCATTGAAATTCTCAATGAAAGATATGGGAGAAACAACTTTTATTCTAGGAATAAAGATCTACCGGGATAGATCTAGAAAGCTGCTTGGACTCTCCCAGAGTACGTACATTGACAAAGTGTTGAAGAGATTCAACATGGATCAGTCCAAGAGGGGACTGTTGCCAATGTCACATGGCGTCACTCTATCTAAGGACATGTGTCCTAAAACTCAAGATGAGAGAGACAGCATGAGTCAGATACCATTCGCCTCAGCAGTCGGATCGATCACGTATGCCATGATATGTACGTGACCTGATGTCTCATATGCTTTGAGCATGTGTAGTCGCTATTAGGCCGATCCAAGTGAAGGTCACTAGATGGCGGTTAAGAATATCCTTAAGTATCTTAGACAAACTAATGATGCGTTCTTAATCTATGGAGATGGAGAACTTGAGGTAACTGGGTATACTGATGCAAGTTTCCAAACCGACAAAGACGACTGTAAGTCGCAATCCGGGTACATATTTTGTTTGAATAACGGAGCAGTAAGTTGGAAATCTTCCAAGTAAGAGACTGTTGCCGATTCAACAACAGAAGCAGAGTATATCACTGCAGCTGAAGCAGCAAATGAGGCAATTTGGATCCGAAAGTTCCTAATTGGATTAGGAGTAGTTCTGTTAGCAGCTGAGCCCATTCCATTGTATTGTGACAATAATAGGGCTATAGAGCAGGCTAAGGAACCGCGGTATCATCAATGATCCAAGCATGTTCTTCGACGTTTCCATATGATTCATGAGATCATACATCGTGGCGATGTGAAGATCGAGAAGGTCGTATCAGATGACAACATTGCAGATCCGCTGACGAAAGCCATTCCTCAGTAAAAGTTTGAGTGACATGTACATAGTTCAGGTTTTAGATGCTTGAGTGACTGGCTATAGGCCAAGTGGGAGATTGTTGGACAATTATGACCCATAGCGTCACTATTTGTAAAAGACATTGTGTTTTTGTAAAAATTAATTATGTAGCAATGGAAATTGCCTTTTATCATTTCGTAATTAGATTACTTAAATGTGTGAATGATGAAAGTCCTTATGATTAGTTCTAAATTGATAAGATATGAGACAGTATCAATCCATAAAGGTTTAATCATTAAATATCCCTAGTCATAGTATTATCGAGACTGGAAATCGATAATGTGGAATATACTAGTATTGCACTTGTGCGTGTTATGGAAGCGTAACAACATAATTCTCATGTATTTAAGTATTGGATACTTATGCAAGTGTGATATGAGGTTGTGTTTTACCGATGGTACGGAAAACAGCTTCGCTCTGGATAGACCCCGCGGAATCCCATTGGTAGTATGACTATGTGTCTATGGGAATCCGCATCAGGGTAGATGTATTTGGTCTTAACCTGAGACTTGCATCACTAGTACTTGCGACAATCAATACGCTTTGGTTTTGGTCGTCCAGGACTTTAACAGGTTCTGTGTACGCCTCTTCTGGGTTTAATGAGAATCGTAGTGTATTGGATGTGATGTCAAGACGGAAGTATCACTTCAGTCATAGGGAGATGATGATCATGCAGGGATACATAACTCATTCTCTAATGGTTGCAACCATCGGGATAATATGACTAGGTCATGATTATCCGATAATAAATAGACTAGTTGCTGGTGATCCGATATATACTTCGTACGGGGCAGACACTATTCCAGCCCCAAGCCTTGCATGTGACGTCCGATACTGGATCACAATACGTAATACTACGTATACTACGCCTGATATAGATCGTATATTTCATTAAGAATATTTATGGAGAATTGGGTAGGCATGGCGCTTTGCTAGAAGCCAACCTTGTCTCGTAAATCGGTAAAAACGTAGTACTTGGTACGTACTTGTTCGGATAGTCCGACGACCGGATTTACTGCCAACATATCTAGGGATTTCTTGGGTCGCTTCCCGAAGATTCGCTGATGACGTATGATTCGAGCATAATTAATCTTGGATTAATTACGGAGAGACCTTAGCTGGGATAAAGTACTATTTGAAGAGAGAGAAAGATTAATTTGGAATTAATCGATAAAATAATATATTTGATATATTAAACGAAATTAGATTTCGACGCGGAATTAAAATTAGATTTTAATTCGGGCAAACGAGTTAATTTAGAATTAATTCGTTAGCGACGTGAATAGTAATTTTGCTAGGCATAATTATTTAATTAAATTCGATTTAATTACGTCGTAACTGAAGTTCGTTAATTTTGAATTAGCGAACCCGAGCCCGGGAGTGTTTACGGGCCCACTCGCATTTGGAATCGAGTGGGGCCCACATGTCACATCACATGTCTCTTCACTTATCACCTTAAGTTGCTTTTGGTTGATGGGTTTAGGTGAAATTGTTGATGACTTCTATTACACTCCAAAGTCATGCCTTGAATGAATTTTACCAAACCAATATTTGGTATATCAATTAATTGTTTTTTTGAAAACAAACACACATGTCTATTTTGATCTTGGGACTAAACCTAGAAACCCAACATTTCTAATATACACCTATCACTAAAACCAGATTTAGTTTCAATCTAATCGTAATTAGATCGAATATGTGTATAAAAGACAAGAGGTGCTACCATTAAATAAGTAATATTATGGAAAATATAATTACTCGTATTCATGAATCAGACATAAATATCATCCGGATTGGCACTCCGAGCACCAATCCTAACAATAACATCTTGAGTCGATAAGAAGACGATGTTAAAATTAAAATTTTTATTGTCGCCAACATACTTTCGATGCAAAAAATTAAGGCATTTAGCGTAGATAAATGAAGAATCGTCAACATTTAATGTCGAACTTAGATAGCGACGCTGTATGTTTATATTTTAGTGTCGTCTATGAAGGTTGTGATGCTAATAAAGCCTTTGAAAATCCCTACCTACCCACGACCCTCTTCTTCTTCTTCTTCTTCTTCTTATTCTTCTTCTTATTCTTCTTCTTCTTCTTCTTCTTCATTTTTCTTCATATCCTCATTTTACCCACGTCAAAAAATCACTCATTTTCACCATTTTCAACCACAATCCAATACTAAGCTAATTAAGATATGTATTTTCTCTAATATATCGTTAATATTGAAGTAATTTGTTTACCCATTTTGTATTTTTAAGTAAATCCCCTAAAATGAGGGTTTAAAATTTAATTAGATAAATATTTAATTTATAAATTAAATTGGTGGTGCATATAATCTCAATTACTCTAATAATTTATTTACCCATTATGTATTTTGAGTAAATCTCCTAAAATGAGGGTTTATAATTAATTAGTTAAATATTTAGTTTATGTATTTGATTGATAGTGCATTTAATTAATATGAGTAATTTGATTTTGGATAAGTATGTATAGGGTTTGATTTTAGATAACTATTTAATTGCTAAGTGAATATTGTACATATATTAATTTTAATTAATTGATCATTTTGTTATATTTTTATAAATATGTTATTAATATGGATATAAGTTGGATGAGTGTGCCCAATAGATTGAGTATCGAATACCGTAAATAGGTGGAAGAATTTATGTAAGTAGTGAAATTAGTTGCTGATGCGGAAGGTCGTGTGCATTATCCATGTAATAACTGTTTGAATAAGAGAAATAAGCATTCGAGCGAAGTTATGGATCACTTATACATGTCAGGAATTTCAGCGACCTATCGAACATGGGTTTACCATAGAGAAAAATACAACTCTAACTCTCAGTATATCCATTCAAAAGTTTGTACTAGTTATCAGAAGCATCATCAGGAAAATGATGATGATGATATGATTGCTGTTTTGCATGACTTGCACGGTTCAACATTGGACAACTTTGGTTGAGAAACATCTCATCCAGACGAGAATGATAGATAAAAAATATTTAATCAGTTACTTGAAGAAGCTAAAAAGATTTCGTTTGATGGTGCTGTCATGTCGACTTTGAATTTTATTGTCAATCTACTCCACATTAAAGTAAGTAATCGAATGACCGATAAAGCATTGACTGAGAAAAATACAACGTTGAATGTCTGTAATGTCGACGATAATAGTTATTCACATTTAGCGATGCCAATTTGATGACGCTAAAATTCCATGATCTTTAGGGTCGCATTTACTTGTCGACGCGGAATTGTCAACTTTCGGCATTGCCGTCTATTGGTTTCAGCGATGACAACTGGCGACACAGAGTTTAATATTTTTTGCTAAAATTTTTCCTCGATTAGTCTTTAGTATCCATTTTCCACGTCCATCTTTCGACCCATTTTTATCGTCGACTTTGATCTCTTTTAGCGTTGAACTTTGGCGACGGTAAAAATTTGTATTCTTATAATGATGATTAGACTAAATTTGTTGTGTAACTAATTATCTGGGAGACATCCTGTCAGAAATTGGGATCCATCACGAACTTCGTGCATTGAATTTATCCCATAATTTCCTATCAGGTTATGTGCCAAAGAAATTTTCCAATCTGAAAATGATAGAGAGCCTAAACGTTTCCCATAATAAATTGAGTGGTCGAATTCCTCAGCTGACTGCCTTGAACTTTTTATCGAACTTCATTGTGTCATCCAACAACTTGTTCATGCCAACCCCTAATTCAGGACAACTTGCGAATTTTGATGAACAAAATTATTGAGGTAATCCTGGTTTATGTGGTCCAAGAATTAATAAGATTTGCACCACTGTACTGGATTAGCCAGATGAATATGGAGTTGTCATGGTGACTGTTTATCGGAGTTTTGTTGGATCCGGTGTCACAGTAATATTGGGATTCTTAGCCATCCTTTGGCTAAACTTATATTGGCACAGACTATGGTTTAATTTTATTGATGCATGTATTGATTTATGTTACTAATGGCTTTTCAAATATGTATTCAAGCAGTGATTGTGCTAGGTCATCATAGAAAGAATAATTCATATATAACTTGTTGGGTTTTCTAGGTCAAACCAAGATCAATTAAGAAATGAAATGTGCGAATACAAAAAAGTAAAGTAGCAGAAAATACTCACTATACTCGGCTAAGTGGATGCGTTGAACAACACAATTTTGCTCCTTGATGTATTCGGCCAAGCCCTTGTGTTGTACTCCAAGCTCCTCTTTGAATTTGATCTCCAAGCTCCAAGCTTTGATGTTGATTCCAAGCTCATGGGAAAGGATTCCCTATCACCTTTGAATGATCTCTTTAGTGTGTTAGCACTTGGAAAATTTTGCAACAAATTGTTTCCTTATTCTTGTATATGTCTCGACCAAGCCAAGAATTTTGAGAGGAAAAATGGCACAATGCCGAGAGTGAGGGAGAGAAGAGAGATGAGTGTGTTGTGTATTTGATTTCCAAAAAATAAATACCATTTACCAAAATTTTCAAAAAGTTAGTACAGGTCAAGCTTGTGTAATATACAAGCAATCTCCAACAACTTACATCAACCAAAAAGTTAGATAAAGTTGACTAGTGATATGACTTGTGATGTGACTTGTGGGCTCCACTTGATTCAAAATCCGAGTGGGCCTGCAACACATCCTGGGCTCGGGTTCGCTAATTCCGAATTAACGAATTTTCCGTTGCGACGTAATTAAATCAAATTTAATTAAATAATTATGCCTAGCAAAATTACTATTCACGTCGCTAGCGAATTAATTCTAAATTAACTCATTCGCCCGAATTAAAATCTAATTTTAATTCCTAGTCGAAATCTAATTTCGTTTAATATATCGAATATATTATTTTATCGATTCATTCGAAATTAATCGTTCTCTCTCTTCAAATAGTATTTTATCCCAGATAAATTTCTTTGTAATTAATCCGAACACTTACGTACCTAGTACTACGTTTTTACCGATTTACAAGACATGGTTGGCTTCTAGCAAAGCACTGTGCCTACCCAATTCTCCAGAAATATTCTTAAAGGAATATATAATCTGTATCAGGCGTAGTATACGTAGTATTGCGTATTGCAATCCTGTATCGGATGTCACATGCAAGGCCTGTGGCTGGAATTGTGTCTGCCTCGTACGAAGCATATGTCGGATGTCTGGTAACTAGTCTCTATAATCGGATATACATGACCTAGTCATATTATCCCGATAGTTGAAGCATACAAGAGTACCAGTTCCTTATCCTACGTGACCATCATATCCATATGACTGGAGTGATACTTCCATCTTGACATCACACCCAATACACTACGATTCTCAATATACCCAGAAGAGGCGTACACAGAACCTGTTAAAGCCATGGACGACCAAAACCAAAGTATATTGATTGTCGCAAGTATTAGCGATGCAAGTCTCAGGTTAAGACCAAATACACCTACCCTAATTCGGACTTCCATAGACACATAGTCATACTACCAATGGAATTCCGATGGGTCTATCCAGAGCGAAGCTGTTTCCGTACCATCGATAAACACAACCTCCTATTACACTTGCATAAGTATCCAATACTTAAATATATGAGAACTATGACGTTATGCTCCCACAACGCGCACAAGTGCAATACTAGTCTATTCCGCATTATCGATGTCCAATCTCGATAATACTACGACTAGGGATATTTTAATGATTAAACCTTAGTGGATTAATACTGTCTCATATCTTATTAATCCAGAACTAATCATGTGGACTTTTATCATTTATGTATCTTGGTAATCCAATTACAAATGATAAAAGAGCAATTTCCTTTGTCACATAGTTAATTTGTACAACAACACCATGTTCTGTACAAATAGTGATGCTATGGGTCATAATTGTCCAACAATCTCCCATTTGGCCTATAGCCAATCACTCAAGTGTCCTACACTTGAACTATGTACGGGTCGCTCAAACTTCTGCTTAGAAACAGCTTTCGTCATCGGATTTGAAAGGTTATCATCTGATGCGATTTATTAGATCATCACATCGCCACGATGTATGATCCGAACGAATCAGATGAATAGTTGAAGTATATACTTGGATCGTTGATGAGACCATTAATTCTTTAGCATGTGCTGAAGCCTAGCTCAGCCGCTAACAGAACTACTCCTAATCTAATTAGGATTATATAGATCCAAAGTGCTTCTATTGCTGCCTCAGCTGCAACAATATTTTGCTTTTGTTGTTTATTCGGCAACAGTATATTGCTTGGAAGATTTCCAGCTCACTGTTCCATTATTCAAACTATATAGTACCCTAATTACGACTTACAGTCATTTTTTTCGGTTTGGAAACTTGCAGCAGTGAACCCAGTCACTTCAAGTTCTCCTTCTCTATAGCTTAAGAAAGCATCCTTAGTTCTTCTAAGATAGTTAAGGATATTCTTAACATCAATCCAGTGACTATCACTTGGATTGGCCTGATTGTGACTCCATATGCTCAAAGCATATGAGACACCAGGTCGCGTACATATCTTTAAATGTACGAGTTCTCGGAGAGTGTCAACAACTTTTAGATCTATCCCAGTAGATCTTTATTCCTAGAATAAAGTTTGTCTCCCCTAATTATTATACGAAGAATTTTCTTGATAGCCAAGCTTTCACCGATTGTAATATGGGAATGTCATTTCCAAGAAATGATATATCATCATTATATAGGACAATCACTTTCAGTGTGATCCCACTAACCTCCTTATATACACAAGAATCATTTTCGTTTTGAATTAAATAATATACCATTATGATTACATCAAAACGCTGGTTCCAAGAACGCAATGCTTTCTTCAATCCATAAATGGATCGAATTAACTTTCAAACCTTGTTTGCTCGTTTTGGTATGACAAAATCGTCAGGATGTTGTAAACATCCTCCAAAAGGTTTCCGTTTAAGGAAAGCGGTTTTGATGTTCAGCTTCCATATTTCATAAATGAAACATGCAGCATTAGCAAGCATTATCCAAATGGATTTAACCATGGCAACTATTAAAAGGTTTCGTCGTAATCGACACAATGTTGATAATGATACCTTTTCGCTACAAGCCTAGCTTTGTACGTTGGTATGTTGCCATCCATGTATGTCTTCCTTGAAGACTTATATAGTACCAATAGGAACAATGCATTCCGGTACATCAATCAGTATCTAAACTTGGTTTGTATACATGGAATCCATTTCGGACATCATGGTACTTTGCCATAATAGAGAGTCGATACCTTGTATCACTTCCCCATACATAGCCGGTTCGTATTCCTCAATAAGATTGACATCTTCATGAGGTGAGATCAGAAACCCATACCTCCCAGGTTGTTTTCTAACTCTCTCCGACTTACGCGGTTCTTGTGTATTCGAAGATTGTAAAACAATTTCATCCCTGATGAACTGTTTGTGTTCCATTAAGGAATCGGTGCCTGGAATAGTATTACTCCAATTTTCATTGAGGTTTACTTTCCTCCCACTTACCACTGCATATTGGTATTCCTCTAAGGAAAACCGCATGGAGAGCAACAATTACATTGTTCTCTTGTGAGTTGTATAAGTACTATACTTTGGTTACCCTAGGATAACCTACAAATTAGGCACTTATCCGATTTGGGTTCTAGTTTGGTATCATCCAAACATATGCCCGACATTCCCAAATCTCCAGGAATGAGAAAACCCAGTTTCTTTCCTGTTCATATCTAATATGAAGTCTGTCAAACAAATTTTTATGGAACCTTATTCAAAATAAGTTTTTCACTGTTTAATGTGTATCCCTAGAAGGAAAATGGTAGCTCAGAGCGACTCATAATTAACCTTATCATGTCCAACGAAATTCGGTTTCTCTGTTCGGACACACCGTCAAATTTAGGTGTTCCGAGATGAGTCCTTTATGAAAGAATACTATACTCTTTCAAATATTCAATAAACTTATTGCTTAAGTATTTTCCACCACGGTCTAACCGTGACGGTTTTATACTTTAGCTGATCTGTCTGTTTACTTCGTGTCGAAACTCTTTGAATTTATCAAAAGTTTCCGATTTATGTTTCACAAGAAACACATAACCATAACGTGATGCCACATCCGTAAAGGTTACGAAGTATTCATATCCACCTCTAGCCTAGCTAGACATGGGACCACTTACGTCACTATGAAAGAGGGCTAACAGATCGGTGGCACCTGCACTTTTACCAAGTAAAAGGTATTTTAGACACTTTGCCTAATAAACTAGATTCGTAGACATTATTTGATTAGAATCAAATCTGTCCTAGTACCCACTCTTCAAAAGTGTGGATATACAAGTCTTGTTAATGTGTCTCAGACAACAATGCCACAAATAAGTCTCATCTGATTAAATCAGTTTTGAGCTATTTGTTTGTCATGTCATACGTTTGAGATTCATTTATATTCAAAATATAAATATTGTTATTCACATCTAATGTGATTATCTCAATATCATCTTTATAAAATAAAACACTTGGTGTTCTAGAATATAAAGGTATACCCGCAACAGGTTAAACTTAGATATAGAGATAATGTTTCTAGTCAAACTAGTTACATTATAACAGTTTCCTAATTTAAGTACATACCCGAAGGGTAGTTCCTAAACTTAGGTTTTTACGGTTAAAACAGCGACTCTCGTCCCGTTTCCGACTCGCAGGTCGATCTCAATTGAAGTCAGTCTCCTGCTAATCAGCAGATCCTGCACATCAGTACAAATCTATGTACCACATCTAGTATCAAAATCCAATTTTGAAACCAATAGTGAACATGTTTATGACAAACATACTTGAAGCCGGAGCCTTGCCCTGCTTCATTTCTTTCATGTCTGCCTTGTCCATATGGCAGTCACACATCCAGTGACCCCGTTTGCCACAGTTTAGGCAGACATCTTGGGATATGTCCTTTGTCTTCCCAAAAGACTGTAATGATTTTACCTTTGCCCATTTTAGAAGCTCTGGCTCTGCGTCCTAGAGCATAGCCATAAACTCTCCAAGAGTTTACTCTTGGTTCATAATGAACCTGTCCCAGCTTTCGGGTAGAGACTATAAGATCAAATCTTTGGTTGTCTCGGCCACATAGGTAATGCCCAGCTAACCTAGCTGATCGATGTCAGCAATCATCTGCGACACCTAGTGCTCGACAGATGTACCCTCTGACATACACTAGCGAAAGAGCTTCTTTTACAATTTGTAATTGTAAGATCTAAAAATAGATATATGAAGATCTTTAATTTCAACATCATGTTATAAGGATCTAATCCTTAATTCTGATGACGTAATTAAAGAGTCGTTGCGGTAAGTTTAAAGGATTGAGCTAAAGTTATCATCACCATGAGTCATCCAAAACTTATGCTCCACTATTTGCTGACCTCCGGGCTTAGGCCCAAGAGGCTGCTCTATCAAATAGAGAAACTTCTTAGTTCCCAGGACTATCATGAGGTATTATTCCCAATTTGAAAATTAAAGCCGTTTAAAATATTTTCTCCTATGATTATGTTTTAAACGCTAATCTTTCAGTTATCTTGATTGATATAGTCCAACTATCCAATCAACGATTTCAGGTATTATTGAATATAATGATTACTATAGTCTAACTATATAATCAATTATAATTTGATTGGTTAAATTCAAATATATTGATTACTATAATCTAATTATATAATCAACTATAAATTGAAGTAATTTGAATACAGTCCAACTGTTTAATTAAAACAACATTTAAATATTAGTCCAACTAATATATTTATTAATTTTTAATGACGAAAAATTGAAATGAGCGCGTATTGGCAAGTATCTAAACGAAATTGAAAATTTAATACTTGCCTCCCACTATTTTTCGGCGAGCCTCTAACCTTCTGTTGAGTACTCGGGAAACCTTGTTTCCTAGTGGGCTAGGATCCCGTTAATTAACACAAAACCTTGACTTTGGCCAACAAGCTGTATGATATTTAACTTGGTAGATTTCTAAGATCAATTGGATCTCATCCAATTCCTAGATCCAGTAGGTGGACATCCAAGTCCGAAACATATATCCAATATATGCCAATATATCCAATATATTCCCTAACCTTTTTTCTCTGAATCAATTAAGCCTTGGCTTTGGCATAACAAACTTAATGATTCCAGTTAAGCGAGACCCATTGACTTTGGAAAGCTTCGTAATCGATGTCGATGGACAAGAAATGATATTGACTTTAGCAAAAAAATCACAACTTGGACAAGACATGCGATATGGAACAAAGCCTTCATGATTCAAACACATCCGCGATGGACAAAGGTCTTGACTTTGGCCAACAAACCAGTGCCAATCTTGGATCTCGAGAATGAATCATTCAATGGAATGAAAACACTTAATATATGTTGAGGGTTTTTCGCGTAATTGGCAACCAATTAATTATCTTTGATTAGGTCTCATCATACACCCTTAAGCATGCATTCTAAAAGCATAATAAGGCGCGGTAAATAAATTAATAATGATATGTGGATGGATATTTAAAACATTTTGTTCCTAGAACAAATCTCTCCCTTTCCTCTCTCCCGCTAGCACAAATCTTACTTCTACCCAATTACATAACACTTCTAAAGAAACCTCATTTACATTGAGGAGAATAGGTGAGAAGAGAAGTACAAAGAATCAAGAGGTAATAGGCTGGACACGCAGGTCCAATTTAATAAATTCTAAATTTATTACAATAATTTCCAAAATTGCCCTCACCCATCTAATATCCATCCGATATACATTATTCATACATCACATCCATGTATTCACACAAAGCATGTTATCAATCAATCTAATCCAATTAATTAATCTTTGATTAATGACCATCCAATGTTCAAACAACGATTTGGTTTGCGCGAGTCCAACTCATTTTAAGAATAAGTACTCAAAGTACGAATTCTTGAATTATATCAACTACAATATTAAATCCAATTTAATTTGTATTCAATACTAATTCTTTATTTAATTCCAAATTAAATAATTACACTTTATTAATGAGCCTTTGCGACTTAGATTCTAAATCTAATCTTAACGGGTCTCAAAGCCCAATTAACATCCAATGTCAATTTAATTAAAGTCCAATGGGCTTTCAATTAATTTATAAGGCATGAACTTTGGCAACCAAAGCGCAATAAGGAATCACCCTTTGCCAAAAATCAATTTAGGCCTATTAGGCCTAATTAAAATTTTAAATGCCCAATATATTATATTTGGACTTTGTGGAAATGGTTTTTGGCCCAATTGGATCCAACCAATTAACCTAAACCAAACTTGGACCAACCAAGCCCTTTAAGCCCAAATACAACTTCATTAGCCCAATTCCAAATTTAGCACAACTAATTAAATTCCAATATTCCAAATATCATAATTTAATCAATTAAAGTGTATTAGCCATAATTAATTATTCAAATTAACATTTCCAAAATACCAATTTACATAATTAATCATGCTTTAATTAACCAACTTATGTCCAACACAAATTGAAGCAAAATCAATCCCAACATGCTCTTAAGCTCTCGGCAATAGGGGACTTTTTATATCAATTTTGATTTCAATCCAATTAAATCATAAACTAATATATCCCATGCATTTTAAACACATCCAATTGTCTAAAATTCAAAAATCACCAAGAGCTAGGGTTCCAATACTTTCGGCCAAGCCACAAAATTTGGGGAAAATTAATCCAATTAATTTTTCTTCAAATTGATCATGCACAACTCAAAGTTAACATATTATAAGGATGCTCAAACAAACAATTTGCCAAAAGCATGCTCAAATCAAAAATACCCAAATTAAAGTTAAGAACCCTAAATTCAATTTCATGCTTAATAACCGCTCTGATACCATTGTTGGGTTTTCTAGTTCAAACCAAGATCAATTAAGCAATGAAATGTGCGAATACAACAAAGTAAAGTAGCGGAAAATATTCACTTTGATCGCCTAAGTGGATGCGTTGAACAACAAAATTTTGCTCATTGATGTATTCGGCCAAGCCCTTGTGTTGTACTCCAAGCTCCTCTTTGAATTTGATCTCCAAGCTCCAAGCTTTGATGTTGATTCCAAGCTCATTGGAAAGGTTTCCCTATCACCTTTGAATGATCTCTTTAGTGTGCTAGCACTTGGAAAAATTTGCAACAAATTATTTCCTTATTCTTGTATATGTCTCGGCCAAGCCAAGAATTTTGAGAGGAAAAATGGCACAATGCCGAGAGTGAGGGAGAGAAGAGAGATGAGTGTATTGTGTATTTGATTTCCAAAAAACAAATACCATTTACCAAAATTTCCAAAAAGTTGGTACAAGTCAAGCTTGTGTAATAAACAAGCAATCTCCAACAACTTACATCAACCAAAAAGTTAGATAAAGTTGACTAGTGATATGACTTGTGATGTGACTTGTGGGCCCCACTTGATTCAAAATCCGAGTGGGCCCGCAACACATCCCGGGCTCGGGTTCGCTAATTCCGAATTAACGAATTTTCCGTTGCGACGTAATAAAATCAAATTTAATTAAATAATTATGCCTAGCAAAATTACTATTCACGTCGCTAGCGAATTAATTCTAAATTAACTCGCTTGCCCGAATTAAAATCTAATTTTAATTCCGCGTCGAAATCTAATTTCGTTTAATATATCGAATATATTATTTTATAGATTAATTCCAAATTAATCGTTCTCTCTCTTCAAATAGTATTTTATCCCAGATAAAATTCCTCCGCAATTAATCCTAGATTAATTTTCTCTCTCTTATAATTAATCCTAGATTAATTATGTTCGAGTCATACGTCATCGGTGAATCTTCGGGAAGCGACCCATGAGATCCCTGGATATGTTGGCAGTAAATCCGGTCGTCGGACTATTCGAACACGTACGTACCTAGTACTACGTTTTTACCGATTTACAAGACATGGTTGGCTTCTAGCAAAGCACCGTGCCTACCCAATTCTCCAGAAATATTATTAAAGGAATATATAATCTGTATCAGGCGTAATATATGTAGTATTGCGTATTGCGATCCAGTATCGGATGTCACATTCAAGGCCTGGGGCTGGAATTGTGTCTGTCCCGTACGAAGCATATGTCGGATCTCTGGTAACTAGTCTCTATAATCGGATAAACATGACCTAGTCATATTATCCCGATAGCTGCAGCATACAAGAGTACCAGTTCCTTATCCTACGTGACCATCATCTCCATATGACTGCAGTGATACTTCCATTTTGACATCACACCCAATACACTACGATTCTCAATATAACCAGAAGAGGCGTACACAGAACCTGTTAAAGCCCTGGACGACCAAAACCAAAGAATATTGATTGCCGCAAGTATTAGCGATGCAAGTCTCAGGTTATGACCAAATACACCTACCCTGATTCGGACTTCCATAGACACATAGTCATACTACCAATGAAATTCCGAGGGGTCTATACAGAGCGAAGCTGTTTCCGTACCATCGGTAAACACAACCTCCTATTACATTTGCATAAGTATCCAATACTTAAATATATGAGAACTATGTCGTTATGCTCCCACAATGCGCACAAGTGCAATACTAGTCTATTCCACATTATCGATGTCCAATCTCGATAATACTACGACTAGAGATATTTTAATGATTAAACCTTAGTGGATTAATACTGTCTCATATCTTATTAATCCGGAACTAATCATATGGACTTTTATCATTTATATATCTTGGTAATCCAATTACAAATTATAAAAGAGGAATTTCCTTTGTCACATAGTTAATTTGTACAACAACACCATGTTCTGTACAAATAGTGATGATATGGGTCATAATTGTCCAACATAACTTATTTCAAGTGCTTCATATTTGTTATTATTTTGGGGAGTAGTTTTGAATTTGGGTTAACAGTCCGGCCCGAAGATAAAAGGATTAAGGTCGGTTTTTATAGAAAAGTTTAGGTTTGGTCCAGACCCGATTATAAATCTTAAAATTTAATATTATAATTTTTGTATTAAATACGTCTATTTTCAATTCTAAAATTTGATGAGAAACGCAAATCTCATTATTTATTGATAAATTAATTTAACAGGTAGAATCAGGCTTTTAATGTAGCCAAACTAACTAAACACTAATTAATGATAAAAACATATTTATGGAATTATTTACGCCATAATTAAATCCTCATTCTTATAACCCCATCTCTGAATGCATCAAAATTGCTTTCTTTCAAAAGCACTTCCCAAAAATCAACTACTACATCTGCTCTCCAAATGCCCTTGAATTCTGATCCAAATTTTGATGAGCATCGATGGGTCATCAACATTCGTAGAACCCTTGGTGAAGAACTTGAAGACGATGCCGATTTACCTGTCTCCATTTTTAACGTCCCCAAAGCTCTAATGTCTACTGATCCGGATTCCTACACACCACAGCAGATTGCAATTGGTCCTTATCACCATTGGCGTCCTGAGCTTTATGAAATGGAAAGATATAAACTAGCTGCAGCAAAAAGAACTCAAAGGAATCTTCAATGCATTAAGTTTCAAAACCTTATTGAACATTTGATACAACTAGGGCCAAGAATCCGGGCGTGTTACCACAAATTATTAGATTTCAGTGATGAAACTTTAGCTTGGATGATGGCCATTGATGCATCCTTCTTGCTCGAGTTCCTTCAAATCTATGGATTCAAAGAAGGTAAAGCTTTAACAAGAGTTTCTTCAAGATCAATGACGCATTTGGTTGATTATGCAGGGAGGAATTCAGGACATAATGCGATTCTTAGAGATATTGTGATGCTGGAGAATCAAATTCCGTTGTTTGTATTGAGAAAGATGTTAGAATTTCAATTTCCTTCATTGGAATCAGCAGATGATATGATGATTTTGCAGCTAATGGGGTTATGTAAAGAGCTTTCTCCTTTGAAAATGATCGAAAATATTCCAAATCCTGAAGTTTCAGAATGTGCCCATTTGCTAAACCTTCTGTACCAAATGATCGTGCCCAAAATTGAAGAAGAACCAATCGAAACGATCGAAGATGAAGATCAAAATGAAGAAGATGAAGGAAAGAAGAGATTGTTTGTTGATTCAAATCACGTTAAAAATTTTCTTTGCAAGATTGGCAACAAGGGTCCTGTAAGATTTATGAAAAATGTGGTCATAAAAGTGCCATGCATGATCCTATGTAACCTTCCAGGATTCGCAATCCTGAAACAACTTGTTGAGCATTCACGTTTCTTCGAAGATCAAGAAGAAGCCAAACAAGAAAATGAGATCTGTAATGACAAGTTCACCAACAAGCCACCATTAGTAGAAGAAATCACAATTCCATCAGTCACCGAGCTCTCAAAAGCCGGATTCCGCTTCTCCCCCACCAACGGGAACATCTCAGCCATTGATTTCGACGTCAAGACTGTCACATTTAATCTTCCCACAGTTAGTTTAGACGTATACACAGAAGTGATTTTGAGAAACTTAGTTGCATATGAGGCATCAAATGCATCAGGACCGTTGGTTTTTACGCGTTACACAGAATTGATGAATGGGATCATTGATACTGAAGATGATGTGAGGCTGCTTAGAGAAAAGGGTGTGATTTTGAACAGATTAAAGAGTGATAAAGAGGCAGCAAATCTTTGGAATGGGATGAGTAAGTCCATTAGATTGACAAAAGTTCCGTTTTTAGATAAAGTGATTGAAGATGTTAACAATTATTATGAGGGTCGATGGTGTGTTAAAGTTGGGAAATTTATGAAGCGTTATGTGTTTGGTTCTTGGCAATTTCTAACGTTGCTGGCTGCCGTTTTGCTCTTGTTTTTGATGACATTACAAGCGTTTTGTGCTTTTTACGGCTTCAGTCGCTCGTTTCATGTAATGAGTACTACACAAAGACTATCTTGAGAATGTTGTTGTTGACCATTGTTAGGGTTTTCAAGAGATCCATTTCTCTAAAAAATATTGTTATTACCAAATTACATGAGAAAAAATGAATAAAAATGCAATTTATACAAACTCTTTTAAGAAATGATTTCTCTAAATACAATTTGATGTCATAAACATCTAGTCAAATGAAATAGTTAGAATTCAACAAAAGAGGATATTTTTCTAATTCCAAATGGAATCGAAACCTATTTTAGAAAAAAATTAATTCTTAAATTTCAGAATTGAAACTTACCTTTTATAAATTTTGGTTCCAATTCGGTTCCAATACATGTTTTTTAGGAAAGTATGATAACACAGCTATTAAGAGCATCATCCAATGCTCTAACAGCAGCAACTACCAACAACAGTTTTATATATAAATTCTGATCTTTTCATATTTTGACAACGGTTACAAGTTTAAATTCATAATTTTATTTCATCATCTCTCACATATATAGCTCCAAAGGATATTGTAATTCAGTAAAATGGTCTTTCACAATAATTAAAATTAAAATTTATAATTTCATATCATATATTGCGAGGATACAGAAGACATGTTTTAAGATGTTTTTCATTGAGAAAATACCCTATGGTGATTTTTTATCCTGAGGAAGACTCAAATGCTAAGGAGGGGCATAATTGGTAGTTTACTTAGCCAAAAATAGATAACAGGGGCCTAAGGGCTCGGATAGACAAACATAATTCGACAAAAGGACTAGAACCCATTATAAGGAGGGGTTCATGCAAGGAGTGAGTGCTGATGACGAAACAAGTTAGGATAACAACCCGACCTAAAGAAGAAGTACTGAATTTAGGTTTGTTTGAGTATTTGTGAAAATCGACCCAGAGGGTCTATGGTTAGCAACCTGACCTGGTTGAAGAGGTTAGAGTGAGTTTTGATCAGTATCATCCACCTCGGTATGCTGACTCGAGGAGCGAGATGGGACACATGCCAATTTACGCTAGAGTCAAGTGACGTATGCCCTAAAGTGAGAAGATACCCTTCTAGAACGCTATGATGGCTACGGGAAAACAGTGGGTCACTGTGAAAGTAGCCCCTGCTAGCCACCATAGGGCAGTGCAATGGCAGAGAAGTCGCTGAGCAGAGCCGCCATAGGCCGGTGCAGTGACATGGAAAATGACTGAATTGATTGGCCGAATTATGAGTAGTTGAGGAGAGTTGTTACTGTAATGATGATAATATGACATGAGTTGAAGTCATGAGTGGTGGAATAGTGGATTTGGCAACCTATATAAAGGGGTTGAAGTCTCAGATTTATGTGTGAGCAAATTTTACATCTCAACACTTAGAGAGAAGACAAGAGCAAAAAATCTAGTGATAAAAAGAGAAAGCAGGTCAGCACCCGACCACTTGAGAGAATTGTAACGGGCTAGTGTAAGACCTAAGGAGTTGTAAACTCTTTATAAGTTCATTTTCTCACTTGTAGCTCGGGTCAGACTTGACCCCGAGCAAGAAATAAAATACACCCAATTTCTATGTGGACGTAGGTTGGAGCCACACTCCGCCGAACCATGTAAACTCTATGTTTTCTTATATGCTTGCTAAATTTCCTTTTGGTTCCCTGCTAATCAAACAAATTCACTACTTAGGGAGGTTTATTCGAGGAGTTAGTTTATCATTTTGCCCTTTAAATGAGAAATAAATGTCAACAGTCGGCGCTGTCTATGAGGAAAGTACAAGAAGCAGCAAACACACTAAGACGATGACAGAAGATGAAAACCATAGAGCTTTGGAGATTTCAATGGCGGAGTGGATAGACAAGATGGAGGAGAATTTGCAATTGGAAATGGAGAACGCACTAAAAGAAAGAGAGATAACTGATGCCTTCATGAAAACCATGACAAAGAATTGAGAAGTTGGAAAGGAAAACATGAGAGAGCGCACAAGCGGGGCCCAGTAGAAGAACAGAAGAGATTGTTAGTGGGAAGAGGACAACCGATGTAGAAGGGGATCGAGAATCCAGGAGAAAGAACACTCACAAGGTGATGTCAGTGGTTGCGGCTAGTGTTGCACCAGTAGAAGAGCCTTGAGAGGAAAATGATGATAGACAAACCCTATATTCGCCCAGTAACAACCTTTTTTTTGGAAAATTATTTAGGGTGGTATCCAAAACGGGGGCGTAAAGCTCATAGTGGTAGGAGATACCATGCTCAGAGAAACGTGTATTAGGAATCCCTCGGTCGAGGGCAGTAGAGCACCGAGAGCCTATTGAGGAATTGATTTTAGAAGGAGATGAAGAATTTGGAGAAGAGCACGCGAGGAGGTGCTCGGGACGACCAAAATATAGAGACAACATCCCTTTTTACTAAGGATGTGCTGGAGATGGAGTTTCCGATGAAGTTTTCATTCCAGCTCTCTAGAATGAAAGCTGATACTTAAAGGGAAAAAATTCAGCACTGTCCATACATGCAGTGCACTATTCAAGCGCACTATAGCATGCACGCGCGTGCTGAAATTTGTTTTGGCTCGTTTTCAAGCTTCGGACTCCAATTCGTCCTCATTTTATCATATGGACTTGTAATGAATTATATTATTATATTAAATATTTAAAAATACACTCATACTCTATATCCACAGGTTAGACTCATTTCTACTGTGCGGGGTATCGATAAGACCTTAAGGGTTCCATATTCGCCCCAAAAATTATTTTGGTATAACTTATTGTCTGTTTTTTATAAAAATATCATAACTAATCATTCTAATGTCATTTATGTCTTTACCATAGATATAAAAAGAATATATATTAATTAAACTACATATTTTATTCATAATAAAATGTATTCATATATATATATATAAAATTACATGGAAATACATCAAGAAATTGATACATCGTTGTAACACCCCATCAGAGGCAGGATGCTACCGGCGGGAAACATGATTAACCCATCTCCCTAACACCTCAAATCTAACAGAAAACAAACATTTTAAAAATCGGATATACTTGAACACAGTCCAGCACCATAATGACCTTCACAAATATCAAATACACTAAATGGACCTCCGGTCCAAAATCAAAACATATAAATTCTCAAAATCAAAACTCAAAGGTTCCATGCCCAAAACTATACGTGCAAATCAGGACTTTATCTACATATATAAATACATGCATTGCACGAGACATTTCCCCATTACTCTAGAGTATGTGACTGCAGCTTGGGTGGTCTTTCGTCTCGAGCTTGAGCATCCAAAATTTGGTAGCTGACTGATTTGGTTTCCAACCTATAAAACTAGCAAACTGAGGTGGTGTGAGTTATAAAACTCAATAAGTAACCACAAACATTAGGAAAAACGAAAATATATTTACATATATGCAATTATTTTTCAGAAAATCTTTAAACTTTATACTATTCTATACCCTTCTTAAACATAATGTCTTTCAAGAATACATGCATATTTCTAATCCATAAACTGAGTTTTTAAGGCTTCCTTAATACACAACCAAAACTTTAATATCTCAAAATATTTGAAATATCATCAAATCAGAAAGTCTTAAATATCTTATTTAACAACAAGTCAAGCACTAAATCCTTTTTACGAATAAACTTGTGAACGATCAATATCCATGTTACATATATATACTCGGAAACGTACCTGATGCGAATCAAAATCCTTACTCTCAAACTTTTTTGAACGTTCAAACCTCGAGTTACATACACACATATGCACATATACATATTCAAAAACATATATCATATAGATTTCCAAATCTTCTTCCTAGTAAACATACCATAATCTTTAAGTAAACGGATCACGCACACATGTCCTATATAATTATCACAAAGTTAGTCTCATCCACCCAACAAGAACATGACATGCACAAAAATTTTCTATACAGTCAAATGGCACTCTTCATCAGAAATGAAATGTAATACCGAGTCTTTTCACATAAATACATACGTTATCAGAAATTGAAGTACAAAACAAGATCCATACTGTCAACTTCATTCACAATCAGAAACAAAAATCATAATGCGAATTCTTTACAGATAAACGTACATGTTATAAAAAAGGAAGAACATATTACAAATTCTTTACAGGCAATCACATTTATTACCATAAATAGAATTCATACTACAAACTCTATATAGTCAACTCCTACATCATCAGAAGTCACAATACACGATAATCATCTTTTTAAGACCTAATTATTCAAAAATTGATCTTTCTAAAATCAAAAGCTTTTAAAATCCAAAATCACCAAAACTATTCCGGCATCCATTGTCCGAGTTACGTGCAAGAATCGAACAATGTCTGAATAAGACCATGTCGACAGAGGGTAGTGGGCCGTCATTTTTTGATGGTCAGAATCCTATATCAGAATCAAACGCCACGAAGGGTTAAAACTAAAGCCATCATCTAGCTTCGTGACAGAAATATTTTATCAAGTGTCTCGACAGAAACATAGTACAAAACATAAAACAAACGCCGAAACGGAAACTTATCATATCATATCAAATCCCAAAACATAGTTATCGGAAATCCATTTTCTTCTAAAATCACTTTACAACGTAATAGAATTATCGATAAAACATAAAACAATAGTATCACAGAATAGAAGTACCGACTTACATATTTTTCATATGACAGAATTCGAAAACTAACGCTAGGACTTAAGAAAAAGTCAACAAGAATTGACATCAGAAAACTTCAACGGAAATTAGAATCAAAAGAATGTCAGAAATTGAGGACACGTAGATAGAATCGTATATATGTTGGTTTCTATTAAGGTCCCAAGATCAATAATAAGCATGAGTTCATGTGTGAATAACAATCGAGAAGTTGTGGAATACTTACATCGATCGGTTAAGCGACGCTCGAGGCAACGAAACTGATTTTCTTCCTCCTTGAACTATCACGGTAGTGAGCAGTTTCTGCTCACTGGTTTGGCTTCGTGGATCAACTTCGTTAAGCTCCAAGCTTCGTGAAATGATTCCCGGCTCATGGGTGGACTTCCCTATCACCTTCGCATGTCTCGTAAGAGTGCTATCACTTGTGATTTTGCCATAAAATCCACTATTGCTTCCCTTCACTGCTCGTTTTTTGACAGAACCAGTGAGCTAATTTGCCTCCATGGGCGTGTGAGAGAGAGATGAGTGAAAGAGAGAGTTGTGTTTGGTTGTTACAAATTAGTGTATCTTATACACACATTTGAATTTCAAATTCATTTCATGTGAATTTGGCTTTCAAAAGTCAAACAATTAAAGGCTCCAACCACTTCCATCAACTTACATCAATCCATCAAGTTGTCAAGTCACATCACTCAATGTGACATGTGATTTGACGCTTGATGCGACTAATGATTTGACGCTTGATTTGACTTGCTTGCCGCACTCGAATTCGAAATGCGAATGCGCTCCCAAATAATCTCGGGCTCGGGTTCACTAATTCCAAATTAATGAATTTTTCGTTGCGTCGTAATTAAATGATTACGCCTAGCGAAATCACTATTCACGTCGCTAACAAATTAATTCTAAATTAATTCTTTCGCCCGAATTAAAATCTAATTTTAATTCCTCATTGAAATCTAATTTCGTTTAATATATCAAATATATTAATTAATCGATTAATTCCAAATTAATCGTTATCTCTCTTTAATTGATATTTTATCCCAGATAAAATATCTCCGCAATTAATCCCAGATTAATTTTCTCTCTCATCTAGTTAATCCCAGATTAATTTAGAGTGCGAGTCATACGTCATCGGTGAATATTTGGGAAGCGACCCATGAGATCCCCGGATAAGTTGGCAGTAAATTCGGTCGTCGGACTATCCGAACACGTAAGTACCTCGTACTACGTTTATACCGATTTACAAGACAATATTGGCCTCTAGCAAAGCGCCATGCCTACCCAATTCTCCGGAAATATCCTTACAGGAATAAAGGATCTTTATCAGGCGTAGTATACGTGGTATTGCGTATTTCTATCCAGTATCGGATGATCACGTGCTAGGCCTGGGGCTGGAATTGTGTCTGCCCCATACGAAGCACATGTCGGATGTCTGGTGACTAGTCTCTATAATCGGATAAACCTGACCTTGTCATTTTATCCTGATAGCTGCATCATTTAAGAGAACCAGTCCCGTATCCTACGTGACCATCATCTCCATATGACTGGAGTGACACTTCCGTCTTGACATCACACCCAACACACTACGATTCTCAATATACCCAGCATTGGCGTACACAGAACCTGTTAAAGCCCTGGATGACCGTAACCAAAGTATATTGATTGTCGCAAGTATTAGCGGTGCAAGTCTCAGGTTAAGACCAAATACACCTACCCTGATTTCGGACTTCCATAGACACATAGTCATACTACCAATGGAATTCCGAGGGGGTCTATCCAGAGCGAAGCTGTTTCCCGTACCATCGGTAAAACACAACCTCCTATTACACTTGCATGAGTATCATATACCCAAATATATGAGAACTATGTCGTTGTGCCCTCACAACGCGCACAAGTGTAATACTAGTCTTTTACGTATTATCGATGTCTAATCTCGATAATACTCTGACTATGGATATTTAATGATTTATCCTACGTGGATTGATACTGTCTCATATCATTCTCCGTCCAGGAACAAATCACAAGGACCTTTCATCATTTATACATCTAGGTGATCTAATCACAAATGATAAGAGTGCAATCTCTTTTGTCACATAGTTAATTTGTACAACAACACCGTGATCTGTACAAATAGTGACGCTATGGGTCATAATTGTCCAACAATATCATCATTTGAAAATATATCACATAATCTGAAATGATATTTTAAAAATAGGTATCGTAAAAAATCATACAGGACGTCCATGATGGGGTTATTTTCTGCGGAAGCATAGTTCGAATGAAATCATAAATTTAAAATTTTTAAACTTATCGAATAAATTATTCGATATCTTATATCTATAATTTATTCGTATTTCACCTAAACATATTATTCGATATCAAATAATGACATAATTAATAATGAAAACACTATGAAATTTTTAGGAAAACGTTTTTCCACAAAATAGCATAAAATGCGTTTTCGAATGAACCGACCAACTGAGACCACATGAGACTTCCAACTCAGCCCCAATAGTATTTGGACAGTTCATGGGCTACCCAAATAGTGAAAAATTCAATGTTTGGGTAGCATTTATCCGGTAAACCCGAAACTTATCCGGTAACACTGTTGTTCACTGTTTTCGCATATTTTCACTTTGAAATAATTTTCAGAAATTATTCTAACACCCATTACACTCAAACATCATATTTTTCATCAAAAAATTCTAGATTTTTCAGATCAGATTTGGTCAAAAAATAATCATTTTTCATGTTTTATATTCAATTTTCTTAACATTAATCAAATTAATCTAAGACCCAATCAAAGCAACCACAAATGAAGAACCCTATAACAATTCTAGGCATAACAAGAGTTTTCATTACATGTCTATACGAGTCTCTTAAGAGTCATGGTCAATTGTGATAGACCATCGGACCAAGTCAAGATATACGACATGTACTTGTTAGTCTCTAAGACATTATCCATGATCAATATAAGCAATGAAATAATGTGAATATGAAAGTAAAGTATGGCAGAATCATACTTACAAAGATCGGATTTAGGATGTGTCAAAAAAAAAAAAAAAAATTCTTCTTGAAGTTTCGGCCAAGGTGTCATTTGAATGTGATCTCGAAACTCTAAGCTTTGTGTGATGAGATTCCAAGCTCAAGGGATTAGTTTCCCTAACACCTTGATATGATTCCTTCAATGTGCTAGCAAGATTAGAAAGAATAATAATTCTTTTTTCCTTGTAGTGAAGCTCACGGTTTTGAGCTAATGAGAGAGGGAGAGAGAGGTTCAATTTTCTTTTGATTTTGTTTTCTAAAAACCTTATCCTAAATCCTTCTCATTTTTTTTGGTATATGCTTTTCCAAAAAGCAAAAGGCAAAATGGAGGGAAAATGGCATTCAATGCCTTCAACAACTCCCATCATTAATAGTGACTTGCGATGTGACTTGTGGGCCGCAATTTAATTCAAAATAGGAGTGGGCCCGCAAATAATCCCGGACTCGGGTTCGTTAATTTCGAATTAACGAATTTTTTGTTATGACGTAATTAAATCAAATTTAATTAAATAATTATGCCTATTAAAATTAATATTCACGTCGCTCGCGAATTAATTTTAAATTAATTCGTTAGCCCGAATTAAAATCCAAATTTAATTCCGCGTCGAAATCTAATTTCGTTTAATATATCGAATATATTATTTTATTGATTAATTCCAAATTAATCGATCTCTCTCTTCAAATAGCATTTTATTCTAGATAAAATCTCTCCGCAATTAATCCTAGATTAATTATTTTCGAATCATACGTCATCAGTGAATCTTCGGGAAGAGACCCATGAGATCCCTGGATATGTTGGCAGTAAATCCGGTCATCGGACTATCCGAACACGTACATACCTCGTACTACATTTTTACCGATTTACGAGACATGGTTGGCTTCTAGCAAAGCATCGTGCCTACCCAATTCTCCAGAAATATTCTTAAAGGAATATATAATCTATGTCAGGCGTAGTATATGTAGTATTGCATATTGCGATCCAGTATCGAATGTCACATGCAAGGCTGGGGCTGGAATAGTGTCTGCCCCGTACGAAGCATATATCCGATTACAAGCAAATAGTCTCTTTAATCGGATAATCATGACCATGTCATACATCACACCCAATACACTACGATTCTTAATAAACCCAGAAGAGGCGTACAAAGAACCCGTTAAAGTCGCGGATGACCAAAACCAAAGCGTATTGATAGTCGCAAGTACTAGCGATGCAAGTCTCAGGTTAAGACCAAATACACCTACCCTGAAGCGGATTCCCATTGACACATAGTCATACTACCAATGGGATTCCGCGGGGTCTATCCAGAGCGAAGCTGTTTCCGTACCATCGGTAAACACAACCTCCTATCACACTTGCATAAGTATCTAATACTTAAATATATGTGAACTATGCTGTTACGCTTCCATAACACGCACAAGTGCAATACTAGTCTATTCCGCATTATCGATGTCCAGTCTCGATAATACTATGACTAGGGATATTTAATGATTAAACCTTTATGGATTGATATTGTCTCATATATTATAATTCGGAACTAATCATATGGACTTTATCATTTATATATTTAAGTAATCAAATTACAAAATGATAAAATGCAATTTCCATTGTCACATAGTTAATTTGTACAAAAACCACAATGTCTTTTACAAATAGTGATGCTATGGGTCATAATTGTCTAACAATCTCCCACTTGGCCTATAGCCAGTCACTCAAGCATCTAATACCTGAACTATGTACATGTCGCTCAAACTTTTGCTGAGGAATAGCTTTCGTCAGTGGATCTGCAATGTTATCCTCTGATGCGACCTTCTTGATCTTCACATCCCCACGATGTATGATCTCACGAATCAGATGGAAACGTCGAAGAACATGCTTGGATCGTTGATGAGACTGCAGTTCCTTAGCCTGCGTTATAGCCCCGTTATTGTCATAATACAATGGAACAGGCTCAGCTGCTAATGGAACTACTCCTAATCCAATTAGGAATTTACGGATCCAAACTGCCTCTTTTGCTGCTTCAGCAGCAGCAATGTACTCCATTTCTGTTGTTGAATCGGCAACAGTCTATTGCTTGGAAGATTTCCAGCTTACTGCTTCGTTATTCAAACAAAATACGTACCCGGATTGCGACTTACAGTCGTCTTTATCGGTTTGGAAACTTGCGTCGGTATACCCAGTTACCTCAAGTTCTCCATCTCCATAGATTAAGAAAGCATCCTTAGTTCGTCTAAGATACTTAAGGATATTCTTAACCTCCATTCAGTGACCTTCACCTGGATCGGCCTGATAGCGACTACACATGCTCAAAGCATACGAGACAACAGGTCGCGTACGTATCATGGCATACATGATCGATCCGACTGTCGAGGCGAACGGTATCCGACTCATGTTGTCTATCTTATCTTGAGTTTTAGGACACATGTCCTTAGATAGAGTGACGCCATGTGACACTGGCAACAGTCCCCTCTTGGACTGATCCATGTTGAATCTCTTCAACACTTTTTCAATGTACGTGCTCTGGGAGAGTCCAAGCAGCTTTCTAGATCTATCACGGTAGATCTTTATTCCTAGAATAAAGGCTGCTTCTCCCAGATCCTTCATGGAGAATTTTAATGAAAGCCAAGCTTTCACCGATGTCAACATGGGAATATCATTGCCAATAAGCAATACATCATCAAAGTAAAGGACAATGAATGTCAGTGTGCTCCCACTAACCTTCTTATATACACAAGGATCATCCTCATTTTAACTTACAAACCTTGTTTGCAAGTCTTGGTATGACAAAACCCTCAGGCTGTTGCATATAAACATCCTCCAAAAGGTTTAAATGCAACAATAGCAAGCATTATCCTAATGGATTTAATCATGGCAACATGTGAAAAACGTTTGTTGCAATCGACACCATGTCGTTGACGATACCCTTTCGCTACAAGCCTAGCTTTGTACGTTTGTACGTTGCCATCCATGTCGGTCTTCCTCTTGAAGACCCATTTGCAACCAATAGGCTTTACGCCTTCTGGTGCATCAACCAGTGTCCAAACTTGGTTGGTGTACATGGGATCCATTTCAGAATTTATGGCATCTTGTCATAACCCGGAGTCGATACCTTGTATCGCTTCCTCATACGTAGTCGGCTTGTCTTCCTCAATATGATTAATATCCACATGAGGTGAGATCAGAAACCCATACCTCTCAGGTTGTTTTCTGACTCTCTCCGACCTACGCGGTCCTTGTGTATTCGAAGATTGTGGTACAGTCTCATCCCTGATGGACTGTTCATGTTCCGTTAAGGATTCTGTGCCAGGAACAGTATCACTCCAATTTTCATCGAGTTCTACTTTCCTCCCACTTATCACTGCATTTAGGAATTCCTTCTCAAGGAAAATCACATGTAGAACAACAAATACTTTGTTCTCTTGTGGGTGATAGAAGTAATATCCTTTGGTTTCCATAGGATATCCTACAAATAGGCATTTATCCGATTTGGGTTCAAGTTTGATACCTTCCAAACGTTTGACGTATGCCCAGCAACCCTAAATCTTCAGGAATGATAAACCCGGTTTCTTTCCTGTCCATATCTCATACAGAGTCTGTTGAACAGACTTTGACGGAACCTTATTTAAAATAAGTATTGCACTATTCAATGCATATCCCTAGAACGAAATATGTAGCTCTGTGCGACTCATCATAGACCTTACCATGTCTAACAAAGTTCGGTTTCTCCGTTCGGACAAACCATTTAATTGCGGTGTTCCTGAAGGAGTCCACTGTGAAAGAATACCATATTCTTTCAAGTAATCAAGAAACTCATTGCTCAAGTATTCACCACCACGGTCCGACCATATTGTCTTAATACTTTTGCCAGTCTGTTTTTCTACTTCGTGTCGAAACTCTTTGAATTTCTCAAAGGTTTTCGACTTGTGTCTCATAAGATACACATAACCATAACGCGATGTATCATCCGTAAAGGTTACGAAGTATTCATATCCACCTCTAGCCTGGCTAGACATGGGCCCACATACGTCACTATGAACGAGGGCTAACAGTTCAGTGGCACGTGCACCCTTCCCAGAACCCTTTGACGATTTGGCCTTGCCCTTCTTCTTATGCTTCTTCTTCTTGACACCTTCAGTCGCCTTGGGCCAAGCCCTCGGAGTCTGAGATGTTGAAGCAAAGTGCGCCTCGCGTTTCTTGCCCTTAAGGAGCTCTTTTTCTGCTTCGCGCAGAGTGGACATCAACTCTCTAAGAGTTTGGTCTTGGTTCAACATGTTGTAGTTCATGATGAACCCACTCCAAGTGTCGGGGAGAGACTGTAGGATCAAATCTACTGAAGTCTCAGCTTCAAAGATGATGCCCATCTGTCTGAGCTGCTCAATGTCAGCAATCATCTGTGACACATGGTGCTCAACAGACGTACCCTCTGACATGCGAGCGCGAAAGAGCTTCTTCTGTAACTCATATATTTGCGATCTAAGATTAGATCGGTGCAGATCATGCAACTTCGCCATCATCTCATAGGGATCCAATCCTTTGTTTTGACGACGAAATTGCGGAGTCATAGCATCAAGCATTACCGATTGAGCAGTCGCGTTGTCATCACTATGAGTCTTCCTAAGCTCTAGCTCAAGTAACTGATCAGGTCGGGGCTTAGGCCCAAGAGGTCTCTCTATGGTGTAGAGTAACTTCTCGGATCCCAGAATAATTCTGAGATTTATATCCCAGTCTTGAAAGTTTGTGCCATTAAAGACATTGTCTCCCATGACAATATCCCTAATGCTTAACTTTCCTGTCATCTTAAGCGCAATAGTCAAACTATTCGATCAACGATGTATGGGTACAGTCTAACTGTTACAAGAAAAATAATAATATATTAGTCCAATTAATACAAATAATTGACGAAATAATTTGAAAGCGCGTAAAGCTAAGTATTTGAACGAAATTGCAAATTCAATACTAGCCTCCCACTATTTTCGGCGAGCCTCTAACCCTCTGTTGAGTACTCGGGATCCCGTTAAATAACACACAACCTTGACTTTGGCCAACAAGCTGTATGATATTTAACTAGGTAGATCTCTAAGATCAATTGGATCTCATCCAATTCCTAGATCCGGTAGGTGGACCTCCAAGTCCGAAACATATATACAATATATATGCCAATATATCCAATATATTTTCCTAACATTTTTCCTCTGAATCAACTAAGCCTTGGCTTTGGCACAACAAGCTTAATGATTCCAGTTAAGCGGAACCCATTGACTTTGGAAAGCTTTGTAATCGATGTCGATGGACAAGAAGTGATCTTGACTTTGGCCAACAAATCACAACTTGGACAAGACATACAATATGGAACAAAGCCTTCATGATTCAAACACATCCGCGATGGACAAAAGTCTTGACTTTGGCCAACAAACCAGTGCCAATCTTGGATCTTCAGTAAGAATCACTCAATGGAAGGAAAACGCTAAATATTTATTGAGGGTTTTTCACGTAAATTTGCAACCAATTTATTATCTTTGTTAGGTCTCATCATACACCCTTAAGCATGCATTCTAAAAGCATAATAAGGCGCAGAAAATAAATTAATAATGATATACGGATGGATATCTCGAAGATTGTTCCTACAACAAATCACTCCATTTCCTCTCCCCGGCTAACATTATTCTAACTTCTACCCAATTACATAATACAATTAAAGAAACCTCATTAAAATTTAGGGGAATTAGGTGAGAAGAGAATTACAAAGAATCATGAGAGATAAGGCTGGACACGCAGGTCTAATTTAATAAATTCTAAATTTACAATAATTTCCAAAATTGCCCTTTCACTTATAATATCTATCCGATATACATTATTCATTCAACACATCCATGTATTCACACAAAGCATGTTATTCAATCAATCTAATCCAATTAATTAATCTTAGAATAAAGTGATCATCCAATGTTCAAACAACGATTTGATTTGCGCGAGTCCAACTCGTTTGAGAATAAGTACTCAAAGTACGAATTCTTGAATTATATCGAACTACAATTTAAATCTAATTTAATTAGTATTCAATACTAATTCTATATTTAATTCCAAATTAAATAACTACACTTTTAAATGCGCCTTTAAGACTTAGATTCCAAATCTAATCTAAATGGGTCTCAAAGCCCAATTAACATCCAATGTCGTTTAATTAAAGTCCAATGGGCTTTCAATTAATTTCTTAAGGCATGGACTTTGCTCAATATGGGTCAAACCCAAATACCAAAGCCCAATAAAAGAATCACCCTATTTGCCAAGAAACCAATTTCGGCCATAAGGCCCAATTAAACATAAAAGGCCCATTTGTCATATTTGGACTTAATGGAATGATTTAGGCCCAATTTGGATCCAATCCAATTGACCTAAACCAACTTGACCCAACCAAGCCCATTAGGCCCAAATACAACATTTAAAGCCCAATTAATCAAATTCTAAAATTCCAAATTTCATAATTTAATTAATTAAAGTGTATTGCATTAATTAATTATCTAAATTAACATTTCCAAAAATCAATTTAATTAATTAATCATGCTTTAATTTGTTCAACACATGTCCAACATTATTGAAACAAAAAATCATCTCATTTCATGCTTCTCAAGGTCACGGCATTTTGGGATTTTTTAAACCGATTTGGATTTCAATCCAATTAAATCATTAATCAATTTATCCCAAGTCTTTAAACTCATCCAATGATCAAAAGAACAAAAAATACCATGATTTTAGGGCTATATTACATTCGGCCATCATACCACATTTGGGGAAAATTAATCCAATTCAATTTTCTTCAAATTGATCATGTATAACTCCAAGTTATTAACATACAAGTATACTCATACAAACAATTTGATTAAAACATGCTCAAATCAAATTTACCCAAATTTTAGTATATAAACCATAAGTTCAATTTCATGCTCATCAAGGCTCATGATACCATTTGTTAGTCTCTAAGACATTATCCAAGATCAATATAAGCAATGAAATAATGTGAATACGAAAGTAAAGTATGGCGAAATCATACTTACAAAGATCGGATTTAGGATGCGTCAAAAATAAAAAAAATTCTTCTTGAAGTTTCGGCCAAGGTGTCCGTTGAATGTGATCTCCAAGCTCCAAGCTTTGTGTGATGAGATTCCAAGCTCAAGGGATTAGTTTCCCTAACACCTTGATATGATTCCTTGAATGTGCTAGCAAGATTAGAAAGAAAAACAATTCTTCTTTCCTTGTAGTGAAGCTCACGATTTTGAGCTAATGAGAGAGAGAGAGAGAGGTTTCAATTTTCTTTTGATTTTGTTTTCTAAAAACCTTATCCTAAATCCTTCTCATTTTTTTTTGGTATATGCTTTTCCAAAAAGCAAAAGGAAAAATGGAGGGAAAATGGCATTCAATGCCTTCAACAACTCCCATCATGAATAGTGACTGGTTGTCAATCATTAAAAGGTGACATGACTTCCATCACTAAAGTGACATGCATTCAATGCCTTCAACACGTCGCTCGCGAATTAATTCTAAATTAATTCGTTAGCCCGAATTAAAATCCAATTTTAATTCCACGTCGAAATCTAATTTCGTTTAATATATCGAATATATTATTTTATTGATTAATTCCAAATTAATCGATCTCTCTCTTCAAATAGTATTTTATCCTAGATAAAATCTCTCCGTAATTAATCCTAGATTAATTATGTTCGAATCATACGTCATCGGTGAATCTTCGGGAAGTGACCCATGAGATCCCTGGATATGTTGGCAGTCATTCCGGTCGTCGGACTATCAGAACACGTACGTACCTCGTACTACGTTTTTACCGATTTACGAGACATGGTTGGCTTCTAGCAAAGCACTGTGCCTACCCAATTCTCCAGAAATATTCTTAAAGGAATATATAATCTATGTCAGGCGTAGTATACGTAGTATTGCGTATTGCGATCCAGTATCGGATGTCACATGCAAGGCCTGTGGCTGGAATAATGTCTGCCCCGTATGAAGCATATATCGGATTACAAGCAACTAGTCTCTTTAATCGGATAATCATGACCATGTCATATTATCCCGATGGTTGCAACCAATTTAGAGTACCAGTTCTGTATCCATGCGTGATCATCATCTCCATATGACTGAAGTGATACTTCCGTCTTGACATCACACCCAATACACCTACCCTGATGCAGATTCCCATAGACACATAGTCATACTACTAATGGGATTCCGCGGGGTCTATCCAGAGTGAAGTTGTTTCCGTACCATCGGTAAACACAACCTCCTATCACACGTGCATAAGTATCTAATACTTAAATATATGAGAACTATGCTGTTACGCTTCCATAACAAGCACAAGTGCAATACTAGTCTATTCCGCATTATCGATGTCCAGTCTCGATAATACTACGACTAGGGATATTTAATGATTAAACCCTTATGGATTGATATTTTCTCATATCTTATAATCCGGAACAAATCATAGGGACTTTTATCATTTATATATTTAAGTAATCAAATTACAAAATGATAAAATGCAATTTCCATTATCACATAGTTAATTTTTACAAAAACCACAATGTCTTTTACAAATAGTGACGCTATGGGTCATAATTTTCTAACAGTACTGATCTCATCAAATTTTACTAACTGACCCGTGTCAGTAAATCTTGACCAGAAACTTTATTTGAGAATATATCTCTAGTAGTGACACCTCCTAATGTCAAATACAAACTTCATTATAATTGTACACTATAATATATATTCTCGGGTATTTATCTAATATATACATATCATTATACCAGATTTAGTTTCAATCTAATCGAAATTAGATCAAATATGTATATAAATAACAAGATATGCTACCATAAATCAATAATATTATGGAAAAAGAAATTATTCATATTCATGAATTAGTCATAAATACGACCCATATTGACGTTCAGAGCACCGACCCTAATAATTTTTCCCACTTGCTCTAGTGCCAATTGATAGCATTATATACACATCACAATGTGTATCATTTACGTATGGCCCTCAAGAGCTCAACTACCTCTCAAAAGGTAGACATCATCGAGTAGGTCCGCTATTACACTTTGAGTTTGTTAAACAAACCCAGATATCCCCATTGGCAATCATCATTCATATTATGTAGAACCAAAGTTCTACATCAATAGTCCTTAGATGCCACTACAATATTATACTACAGCTATTGAGTTGTATAAGTATTTAAGAAACTAGTCCACAATACTATGTAGACAACTGCAAGCACAATATTATCAAAAAAGAAGTGTGTGAGAGAGTTGTAGTTCTCTTATTCTAAGAGAATGTGAGATTGTTCACTCATTGTTTTCAGAGAGAAGTTGTAAAATTCTTTCCACTAGTGTGAAATTCTCTTATATTTATCCGTAGATGTTTCCCTCACACTGAAGATTTTACTATTGTGGCAGTTATGGAACCCCTAAGGTCGGATCGGTGCCCCACACAGTGGAAATGGGTCAAACCCATGTATATCTAAAATGAGTGTAATCTTAAAATATTTAATGAAATATTATATTCCATTACGAGTGTATAGAACAAATCGAGACTGAATCAGAGTCCGAAAGCTCAAGAACGAGCGAAAATAAAATCAGTGCGCGCAGAGTGTAAGAGCGTGTTACACTGTACGCGCGCACTGTGAGCGTAATCAACATATATATATATATATATATATATATATATATATATATATATATATATATATATATATATATATATATATATATATATATATTTGTTTTCTTTCGAATTGAATTATGGTATTTTACCCTAATTTCTTCCAACCTTCCCTAAACACTTCAAAAACATACAAAATTAATTTTTAACATCATAACCAATATCAATACATGTTATAGAATAAAAATCAAGTTTTTCAAAATATAAAATATTTTTACAAAAATATAAATTTATTCTAAATATGCACTTGCATAAATTTTGAATCCAATACACAAACCATATTAGAATCCTAATAAGAAATGTCTCGTGAACAATTATAGGTCACCCAAAGGTGGTCAAGTGATTCTAGAATGGTAGTAATAGCTCTAAGATTTAATCTAGAGTTCCAAAATTTAAATTAATGTTTATGTCTAACATTAATAATTTGAACCAATTATAAGTATATTGTGTTTATACTTCTAAAGCATCATAACACAATTAATTAGCCTAATTTCAACATTATGTATTAAATGCATAATTCAACACTATATGTCTGACTAATGAAAAATATAGCTTTTAAAGAAGATCAAAACTACCTAGTAAGGTTGATTCAAAGATTCAAGCTATTTCTCTTTGTTGAAATGTTTGGAGAACTTCCAAGAATTAGCAAGCTTGACTCCAAGATCAAATCTTCATTCCAATGCTAGCAAGCTTCACCCCAAGATCCAATCTTGATTTCTCCTAGATGAAATGTTGTAGAGACCTCACAAAGCTTCTCTAAACACTTCTCTAACTTATGTTAATTTCTCAAATACTTGCTTGTATTTAGCTTTCTCAAGTTTTTACTTTGCTTAATTAAAACCTTCCTAAAGCTTGCTATTTATAGCAAAACTTAGGTAATTTTTAATTAATAAAAGTTATAATCAACTTTTAGGTGGGCTTAATCTAATTTATCCAAATATGTATAATTAGGTGTTACTAATCTCCATTGTCTATGACTTTGATTTAATCCAATTAAATCAAGACAATGATTAGGAAATGGATTAGTTAAATGTTTGCTACTTTGATTTAATCCAATTAAATCAAGCCAAAACCACATATTATTATATACTTACAATTACCATCATATCCTCAAATGATAGAGATAATTATGATAATACAATTAAACCATTGTGTAATTATTGAATTAATCTAATTAATCCAATTAGGTCAAAGTAAATAATCAATGTTATCCAAAAAAACTTGATTATCTTAGTCGATAATTATAATATCGAATATTATCTTTTATCAAAATTAATCGGCTACCCAAGTACTCAACGAGTACACTTCATATTGGGATTCTCTAAGTTCAGACACGTTCGTCATATAAGCCTAGCTAATATGTACACAATTCGGCCACCTCCGAATTCGTGAAGAACACGAATGACCTTTCTGAACTATACAAGTCGAGGTCATCATATATGTTTAAAAATCCCTCCATTGTAGGCTATTCGAGTTGTGCTCAGTAAACATAGAATATACCGTCAAGTTTCCGAGGTGCACATCTCATGTCGACATGTCCAAGATTCTTCATAACTGATGTGATCCACCCTAGATGATCGACTTTGGCCAAAGCTTTAAGAATCGTGACTTTACTCACATGGATATGAATGTTGACAACTCATCCATCCTTGAGTTCAGCACAGAACAATTCCTTAGACCTTTGATAAATTTCGATCTCTTCATTTACTTTGAAAAACTCCTTGAGTGTTCGCATAATGCTCCAAGCATCTGGTACCTCTATGTACTGTCTGAGCAAATCTAGATCCATCAATCCCAAGATGTAGGATTTCACCTTCAGGTTATCATCCTTCCATCTATTAAAAGTTTCTCGCTCTTATGGAGTGGAGTCAGGATTGATTTCAACATGCAGTGGATTGACAGTGACATAAGTCAATTTTTCAAACTCCAAGATAAGGCGTATGTTCATTTCCCATTCGAAATAGTTTTTGACTCCTTTAAGTTTATTGGTATCCAAAAGTCTGATCAATGGATTAGGGGCAGTCATCTATAAGACAACATTTTAAATAGTAGCAGAACGATTTTCATTTCAAAAATAATAACACTAATTGATTATAGAATTTTAAATCTATCAGTGTCTTCCCACTACTTTATGTAATTCCATAATCTCCCTTAATGGAAAAATAGAAATTTGACTATCAAAATTTCATAGCGGGAAGTGGATCCCATAACATTTGCTCCAGCCTCCCAATAATGATGGTATTGGCCTTTATAAACTCATTAGGTAGACCTCCAAGGTCAATCACATTCATGTGACTCCTAGTTTGGTCATGAGCCATTTTTTATCCTCACAGTAGTGACGGTATTGGATTAAGACATATTCCAGGTGTATACTTGTCAATGTGCACTAATGAGCTTCGTATATACACCCTCACAATAATGACGGTATTGGGTAACTGCGTTAACTCATCACGTTACATCTAATGTTTTACCGAAGCTACCTAAGTTCTGAGAACTTATACCCTCACAATAATGACAGTCTTGGATATAAGTAGTAAGAACTCATTCATCTCCGTATTGACAAGACGGACCATCCAATAATGTTCCAACATTACTAATACTTTTAGTTAAATAAATTAATCACCTAATAACGAGAGATTTATGAAAATCAAGTCATTAATTTAATTAGGTCAAAATTTTAATTTAAAACATGCAATACATATCCAATATGACTTATGCATAATTAAATTAAAATTACTATGGCATATATTCAAATATATGTCTAACATGCAACATTTGTTATGTGGTTAAGCCTTACTACTGATACCATTCTATTGGGACAGTTGTGGAACCCCTAGGGTCGGATCGGTGCCCTGCGTAGCGGAAATGGGTCTAACCCATAGATATTGACCGGTGCTTTCAAACGCGTATAACGCAAGCACACATATCGTTCAAGTAGTATAAAAAGTATCGATCCCACATGGACTTAAAACCTAAGCTATTAATTTTTATGAGCCCAAATGATTACTAGTATCTAACAGATTGATTGATTGATTGGGTGATGACTTTAAATTTAAAAAACAAGTGAATAAAATTACGCAAAGATAGGTTGAGGAAAATTCAAATTTATAAAACTATCCAGGGTTATGATTTCTTCCAATATCATTTTAAAGATGAATTGGTTATTTAATATTTGTGTAATATATCGATTTACTAACCTGGAACACGAAATTATACAAAAGCCTTTGTCGATGGTCAGATACAAATACCCAGTATAACCCAATTGAACCATATGTCTATGTCAACCAAATTACCTGGATTCATTAATTTTAAGTTCCAATTATGGCTACCCCCGCCTGACATGTATATGTCTATCCTGTAAGGAAATCTATTAAAGAGTTATCTATCCTCAAGGAAGATCGTGGGCTATTAAGTCTAAGGCCAAAACCTAAAATTCTTTTGTCAAGTTTATTTTAGATTTACTAGATCAATCTTTTTAATGGCCAATTAACAAGACGCATTAAGCTTAAGACTTAATAATTAAACCTTTAAATTACTCAAACTATAAAATAACCCCTTATAAACCGGTGATATTAAAATTCATCACAACCCCAGATAACTAATTTAGCTACGACACATATCTAAGGCTAGTAAAAACTTAAAAATAAAAGACATAAACTACAATGCTGAAAAGTAAATGCGGTAAAGTAAATACTAAAAAGTAAAATTACAATAAAATAAAATGCTAGGGTTAAAAGATCTACTTTTACCACTACTATTTTAGATATATCTCTTAATATAATATATTAATTTGTGATAACATTACTAACCAGCCATATAGGCGGTAACCTGATTAAGTCAAATTAAGTCCGACCTGCCATAAAGGCGGTATCAATATTTGTCCATAAACCAGCCATATAGGCGGTAAATTACCAACCGACCAACTATACGGTATCCATGCTTAGTTAGATTAAAACCAGTTTATAATTGATTACCAACCGACCAATATAGCGGTATCCTTGTTAAGTCAAATTTTAAATAGTGAATATATTATAATTAATGGAGATTAATTTAAATAGCAGTAATAAAAGTTTTACCTTTCACCCTAACAGGGGGAAGTTACCTCCTCATGTTGAATAGTAAAAACTGAAAAAGTAAAGAAAGTAAATTATTATTTCACAATGTAAATAAAAATTAATTACAAAACTGAAATTAAAAGAAAACTAGATACAAACTCCTTATTTATTCAGAGGATTACAGAGAGGAAGGTACATCTAAAACTGAAATCTGGAGCTGAATTTATATGCCTCGGTGGGCTGTCCGCGTTGCGACGTGATAACATTTCCATGTCGCGACGTGACACGTGTCATGCTCTGGTTGGTCCGCCGAGATTCTTATCCGATGACGTGGCAATATGGATGATTAACTCAATAATTGAGCTGACGTGGTAGTGACGTGGCTATGATGTGGTGACACATGGCGATAGTGATTGTCAGCACCGTAGGATTGTGACATGTGGCACGCTGTGATTGGTTGAAGATGATGTGGCGCTGACTTGGCAATGTATACTCGGGCTTCTGCTGACGTGGTGATGACATGGAGTGACATATGGTAACACGTTGCGATGGCGATTATCGGCACCGTAGGATGATGATACGTGGCATGGCGCACGTTAGCATGATCGGCTGTGATGTTGACACGTGGCACGGCGCACGTTAGCAAAGTCGGTGCACGTTAGCAAAGTCAAACTTCTCATATTCTAACACGTGTCCCCGGCGCATGTTAGCATGTAGCGGCGCACTGTTGGACAATTATGACCCATATTGTCACTATTTGTACAGATCATGGTGTTGTTGTACAAATTAACTATGTGATAAATGAGATTGCACTCTTATCATTTGTGATTAGATCACCAAGATAAATAAATGATAGGAGGTCCCTGTGATTTATTTCTGGAATGAGAATGATATGAGACAGTTTCAATCCACGAAGGATAAATCATTAAACATCCATAGTCAGAGCATTATCGAGATTGGACATTGATGAATGCGTAAAAGAATAGTATTACACTTGTGCGCGTTGTGAGGGCACAACAGCATAGTTCTCATATATTTGGGTATATGATACTCATGCAAGTGTAATAGGAGGTTTTTTTTCACCGATGGTACGAGAAATATCTTCGATCTGGATAGACCCCCTAGGAATTCCATTGGTAGTATGACTATGTGTCTATGGAAATCCGAAATCAGGGTAGATGTATTTGGTCTTAATCTGAGACTTGCACCGCTAATACTTGCGACAATCAATATACTTTGGTTGCGGTCGTCCAGGGTTTTAACAGGTTCTGTGTATGCCAATGCTGGGTATATTGAGAATCGTAGTGTGTTGGGTGTGATGTCAAGACGGAAGTGTCACTCCAGTCATATGGAGATGATGATTGCGTAGGGATACATAACTGGCTCTCTAAAAAGGTTGCAACCATCGGAATAATATGAATTGGTCATGATTATCTGATATTAAAGAGACTAGTTGCTCGTAATCTGATATATGCTTCGTACGTGGCAGACACTGTACCAGCCCCAGGCCTTGCATGTGATCATCCGATACTGGATCGAAATACGCAATACTATGTATACTACGCCTGATATAGATCTTTTATTCCTGTAAGGATATTTCTGGAGAATTGGGTAGGCATGATCCTTTGCTAGAAGCCAACCTTGTCTTCTAAATCGGTACAAACGTAGTACGAGGTACTTACGTGTTCGGATAGTCCGACGACCGAATTTACTGCCAACATATCCAGGGATCTCATGGGTCGCTTCCCAAAGATTCACCGATGACGTATGACTCGCAATTTTAATTAATCTGGGATTAATAAGATGAGAGAGAAAATTAATCTGGGATTAATTGCAGAGATATTTTATCCGGGATAAAATATCATTTAAGAGAGAGAACGATTAATTTGGAATTAATCGGCAAATTAATATATTCGATATATTAAACGAAATTGGATTTCGACGCGGAATTAAAATTAGATTTTAATTCGGGCGAACGAATTAATTTAGAATTAATTCGTTAGCGACATGAATAGTGATTTCTCTAGGCGTAATCATTTAATTACGACGCAACGGAAAATTTGTTAATTTGGAATTAGCGAACCCGAGCCCGGGATTATTTGCGAGCGCATTCACATTTCGAATTCGAGTGCAACACGTAAGTCAAATCAAGCATCAAATCGCTAGTCGCATCAAGCGTCAAATCACTTGTCACTTTGAGTGATGTGTGTGGTTGGCATTTAAAGCTTTAAAAGTTTGACTTTTTAAAAGCAAAAAAATGTTTGGTATATGTTTTAGAAATAAAATACCAAAAAAACAATTAACACATTTCATCATCTCTCCTCTCATTTCCCTCTTCTCTCCTCACGCCATTTATTTCTTTCTTCTGGTTCAGTGAACTGTCGAGAGATGGAAGGAAAAAGGGAAGCAAGTGCTTGGTTTTTGTGGCAAAAATCAAGAGAGCTAGCACTCCGAGAGACATGAAAAGGTGATAGGGAAGTCCACCCATGAGCCGGGAACCATTCGACGAAGCTTGGAGCTTGACGAAGACCTCCAATGGCCGAAACAGTGAGTTGTGAAACTGCCCACTGCCGTGACAGTAAAGAGGAAGCATAAACGTTTTTTTTGCCTCCCGCGTCGCTCAACCGATCGATGTGAGTATTCCGCAACTTTCTCGAATGTATTCAATTGTGTTTCATGCTTGATTATTGATTTGGGATGCTTAGAATCTTCAACAATGGTATCAGAGAATGGTTAAAAGCATGAAAAATTTAGGGTTAAAATTTGGGTAAATTGATTTTGAGCATGTTTAAATGAAATTGGATGAATTAGTATGCTTAAATGTGTTTTAATTGATGATTGATTGGATCAATTTGATTAAAAATTGTTTGGAACAAATTTGCCCAAAATTTTGTGATGGCTGAATGTGGTGCCCTAAATGTTGTCTTGGAATTTTTGATTTTTGATTATTGGATGTGTTGGAAATCATTCGGGAATATGTTTTAATGTCGATTGTGGAATTAATTGGATTGAAACTGAATCAGACGTTAAATCCCCAAATTGCCGAGACATTAGAAGCATGAATTGGGTTTGATTTTTGTTAAAATGTGTTGGACATGTTTTAATGTTAATGGCATGATTAATTAGTCTAATTGATGTATTAGGAATGTTAATTGGATAATTAATTGTGTAATGCACTTTAGGTAATTAAATTTGGAATTTGGCAATTTAATTGAATTGGGCTAATTTTGGAAATTGGGCTTGAAATGTTGTTATTGGGATTGGTTGTACTAAGTTGGGTTAAGGCAAATTGGATTGGATCCAATTGGGCCCAAAACCGCATCCATAAAGCCCAAATGCGACTTAATGGACCTTTAATGTTTAATTGGGCCTAATGGGCCAAGATTGATTTCTAGGCTTATGGGGTAACTCCCGGATTGGACTTTGGTTATCGGTTTGATCTGAGTTGATCAAAAGTCCACGCCTTAAGAAATTAATTAAAAGCCCATTGGACTTTAATTAAATTGACGTTGGACGTTAATCGGGCTTTGAGACCCGTTGCGATTAAATTTGGAATTTAAGTCGTAAAAGGTTTATTAATAAAGTGTAGTATTTAATTTTCAATTAAATAGTGAATTAGAATTAAATACAAATTGAATTGGATTTAATTTTGTAGTTTAATTTAATTCGAGAATTCTTACTTTGAGTACTTATTCACAAAAATGAGTTTGACTCTAGCAAAATCAAATCGTTGTTTGAACATTGGATGATCACTAATTATCAGATTAATTAATTTGATTAGATTGATAGATAACATGCTTGTGTGAATACATGGTTGCGATGCATGAATAATGTATATCGGATGGATATTAGATGGGTGGGGCAATTTTAGAAATTGTTGTAATAAATTTGATTTATTATTTGGACCTGCGTGTCCAGCCTTATACCTCCATATTCTTTGTATTCTCTTCTCACCTATTCCCCTCAATGTAAATGAGGTTTCTTTAGAAGTGTAGTGTAACGGGTAGAAGAAATATTTGTGCTAGCGGGAGAGAGAAATTGAGAGATTTGATCTAGGATCAATGTGTAAAGTATCCATCCGCATATCATTATTATTTATTTATACGCGCTTTATTATGTGTTTAAAATGAATGTTTAAGGGTGTATGATGATGGGACCTTAACAAAGATAATAAATTGGTTGCCAATTTGCACTTGAAAAACCCTCGCAAAATATTAAGCGTCTTTCCTTCCATTGAGTGATTCTCACTCAAGATCCGAGACTGGCATTGGCTTGTTGGCTAAAGTCAAGGCCTTTGTCCGTCGAGGATGTGTTTGAATCACGAGAGCTTTGTTCCATATCAGTGTCTTGTCCAAGTTGTGGTTTGTTGGCCAAAGTCAAGACCACTTCTTGTCCATCGACATTGATTACGAAGCTTTCCATGGTCAATGGGTCGCGCTTAATTGGGATCACTAAGTTTGTTGTGCCAAAGCCAATGCTTAGTTGATTCAGCGGAAAAAGGTTAGGTAATACATTGGATGTATTGGCATATATAAGATATATATTTCGGACATGGATGTCCCCCTACCGAATCTAGGCATTGGATTGGATCCAATAGATCTTAGAGATCTACCTAGTTAATTATCATACAATTTGTTGGCCAAAGTCAAGATTGTGTGATATTTAACGGGATCGTAGCCCACTAGGAAACACGGTTTCCCGAGTACTCGACAGAGGGTTAGAGGCTCGCCGAAAAATAGTGGGATGGAAGAATTGAATTTGCAATACTCGTTTAATTACTTGCCATTCGCGCTCAAACAAATATCAATTCGTCAAATAAATTAAATGTTAGTTGGACTAATATTTAAATGTTGTTTTAATAAATAGTTGGACTATATTCAAACTATTCATTTATAGTTGATTTTATAATTGGATTATAGTAATCAATATAATTGATTTTAATTTATTAAATTATAGTTGATTAAATAATTGGACAATTGTAATCATTATAATAAATAGTACCGATAATCGTTGATTAAATAGTTGGACTATTAGAATCAAGATAAAATTGAAAGATTGACATTTAAAACATAATCCTAGGGAAAATGTATTTAAATGGTTTAATTTTCAAATTGGAAAAACTAATAAGTTACTTTATTTGATAAAATAACATATTAAGCCTAAGCCCGGAGTTAAGCAAATAGTAGAGCATAATCTTTGGAAGATTATGTGATGATAACTTTAGTGCTTAATCCATTAAGCTTGTCATAGTAGACTCCTTAATTTCTGAATCAGAACTAAGGATTAGATCCTTAAAGTATGATAAAGAAATTGAAGGATCTTCATAAATCTATACTTATATTTTAGAAGTACTAAAATTGCAATAAATAATTCTTGGAGAATTAATGACTATTCTCAAGGAGACAAAGTCAAAATTTGCAATTAGGCAAGTAGCGCTAGTCGCACCTTACTTTTATATTCTAGCAACCCGAGGCTTGGCCAAAGGCTATTGGAATATGAAAAGGCAAAGGCAATATCATTATCTTCTTCTAGGAAGATAAATGAAATATCCCAAAATGTCTACTTAAATTGTGGAAAACGGGATCGCGGAAGCGTGACTGCTGTTTGGACAAAGCAGACATGAAGGAATTGAAGAACGAGCAAGGCTCTGACTTCAAATATGTTTGTCATAAATATATTCACTACTAGTATTAAAATTGGATTTTAGATACTTAGTGTGATATAAATATGTATTGATGTTCAGAATCTGTTTTGAACATGATACTGACTTCAATAAAGATTTATCTACGAATTGGAAATGGGACGAAAGTCGCTGTTTTAACCGTAGATACCTAATTTTAGGAACTACCCTCGGGTGTGTACTTAAATTAGGGAACTGTTATAATGTAACTAGTTTGACTAGATACATTATCTTTATATCAGTGTTTAACCCACTGCGGGTGAACCTTTATATTCTAGAACACTAAAGTGTTTTATTATATAAAGATGATATTGAGATAAACACATTAGATGTGAATAACTGCATTTATATTTTGAATATAAATAAATCTCAAATATATAACATGACAAACAAATAGCTCAAACTGATTTGATCAGAAGAAACTATTGTGGCATTATTGTCTGGGACACAATCAAACAAGAATCATATATCCACACTTTTGAAGAGTGGGTACTAGGACTAATTTGATTCTAATCAAATAAAGTCTACGAATCTAGTTTATTGGGCAAAATTCCTAAAACACTATTTACTTGGTAAAAGTGTAAATGCCACCGATCTTTTAGCCCTAGTTCATGGTGAAGCAAGTGGGCCCATGTCTAGCTAGGCTAGAGTTGGATATGAATATTTCTTGACCTATATGGATGTGGCATCGCGTTATGGTTATGTGTTTCTTTTGAAACACAAATCAGAAACTTTTAAAGTTTCGACACGAAATAAAAAAACAGATCGGCTATAGTATTATACCGTCACGGTAAGACCGTAATGGAAAATACATAAGCAATAAGTTTCTTATATACTTGAAAGAGTAAAGTATTCTTTCAATGAGGACTCCTCCCGGAACACGTCATTTTGACGGTTTGTCCGAACCGAGTAACCGAATCTTGTTGGACATGATAAGGCTAATCATGAGTTGCTCTGAGCTACCATTTCCTTCAACGGATAAACATTAACAGTGCAAGAACTTATTTAGAATAAGGTTCCATTAAAATCTGTTTGACAAATTTCATATTAGATATGAACAGGAAAGAAACTGGGTTTCTCATTCCTGAAAATTTGGGTATGTTAGGCATACGTTTGGATGATACCAAACTAGAACCCAAATTGGATAAGTGCCAATTGTAGGTTATCATAGGGATACCAAAGTATTGTACTTATACAACTCACAAGAGAACAATTAGATTGTTGCTCACCATGCGGTTTTCCTGAGAGGAATACCGATATGCAGTGGTAAGTGGGAGGATAGTAAAACTCGATGAAAATCGGAGTAATACTATTCAAGGCACCCATTCCTTAATGGAACACAAATAGTTAATCAAGGATAAAACTATTACCATTAATCTTCAAATACACAAGAACCGCGTATGTCGGAGAGAGTCAGAAAACAACATGGGGGTATGGGTTTCTGATCTCACCTCATAAAGATGTCTATCTTATTGAGGTATACCAACTGACTACGTATAAGGAAGTGATACAAGGTATCGACTTCCTATTATGACAAAGTGTCATATGTTCGAAATGGATTCCATGTATATCAACTATGTTTGGACACTAGTTGACGTACCGCAAGGCATTGTGCCTATTGGTACTATATAAGTCTTCAAGGAAGACATACATGGATGACAACATACCAACGTATAAAGCTAGGCTTTTAGCGAAAAGGTATCGTTATCAACATTGTGTTGATTACGATTCAACCTTTTACCTGTTGCCACTGTAAATCCATTTGGATAATGCTTGCTAAAGCTGCATGTTTCATTTATGAAATATGTCAGCTTAACGGGAAAATCACTTTCCTGAAAAGGAAACCTTTCAGAGGATGTTTGCGATATCCTGTCGGTTTTTTCGTACAAAACTACCAAACAAGGTTTGCGGGTTAATCGATCAATGTTTGGATTGAAGCAAACATTGGTTCTTGGAATTATCATTTTGATGTAATCATAATAATTTATGATTTAATTCAAAACAAAATGATTCTTGTGTATATAAGAGGGTTAGTGGGAGCGCACTGTCAGTGGCTGTCCAATAAATAATGATAATATATGTCATTTCTTGGAAATGATATTCCCATAAAAACAATCGGTGAAAGCTTGGCTTTCGATAAAACTCTTCGAGAACTCGTACATTGAAAAATGTACGTGACCTGATGTCCCATACGCTTTGAGCATATGGATTCACAAACAGGCCAATCCAAGTGATAATCACTGGATTGAAGTTAAGAACATACTTAGTGTCTTAGAGAACTAAGGATGCTGTCTTAGACTATGGAGAAGGAGAACTTGAAGTGACTGGGATCACTACTGCAAGTTTCCAAACCGATAAAGACGACTAAAAGTCGCAAACGGTACTATACAGTTTAAATTACGGTACAGTGAGCTGGAAATCTTCCAAGCAAGATACTATTACCGAATAAACAACAAATGCGGGTTAATTACTGCAGCTGAGGCGGCAATACAAGCCATTTGGGTCGATAACAAATCTAATTAGATTAGATGTAATTCTGTTAGCAGCTGAGCTAGGCTTGAGCACAGGCTAAAGAATTAATGGTCTCATCAACGATCCAGATACATACTTCGACTATTCATCTGATTCGTTCGGATCATACATCGTGGCGATGTGATGATCCGAACGAATCAGATGAATCATGCAAATCCGCTGACGAAAGCATTTTCTCAGCAGTTTGAGCCAACCGTACATAGTTCGGGTGTAAGACACTAGAGTGACTGGCTATAGGCCAAATGGGAGATTGTTGGACAATTATGACCCATAGCGTCACTATTTGTACAGATCATGGTGTTGTTGTACAAATTAACTATGTGACAAAGGAGATTGCACTCTTATCATTTTTTATTAGATCACCAAGATATATAAATGATAGGAGGTCCCTATGATTTGTTCCTGGATTGAGAATGATATGAGACAGTATCAATCCATGAAGGATAAATCATTAAACATCCCTAGTCAGAGCATTAACGAGATTGGACATCGATGAATGCATGAAAGACTAGTATTACACTTGTGCGCGTTGTGAGGGTACAACGTCATAGTTCTCATATATTTGGGTATAGGATACTCATGCAAGTGTAATAGGAGGTTATGTTTCACCGATGGTATGGGAAACAGCTTCGCTTTGGATAGACCCCCTCAGAATTCCATTGGTAGTATTACTATGTGTCTATGGAAATCCGAAATCAGGGTAGATGTATTTGGTCTTAACCTGAGACTTGCACCGCTAATACTTGCGACAATCAATATACTTTGGTTGCGGTCGTCCAGGGCTTTAACAGGTTCTGTGTACGCCAATGCTGGGTATATTGAGAATCGTAGTGTGTTGGGTGTGATGTCAAGACGGAAGTGTCGCTCCAGTCATATGGAGATGATGATCGCGTAGGGATACAGAACTGGCTCTCTAAAATGGTTGCAACCGTCGGGATAATATGACTTGGTCATGATTATCCGATATTAAAGAGACTAGTTGCTCGTAATCCGATATATGCTTCGTACGGGGCAAACACTGTACCAGCCCTAGGCCTTGCTTGTGATCATCTGATACTGGATCGAAATACGCAATATTATATATACTACGCCTGATATAGATCCTTTATTCCTGTAAGGATATTTCTGGAGAATTAGGTAGGCATGACGCTTTGCTAGAAGCCAACCTTGTCTTGTAAATCGGTACAAACGTAGTACGAGGTACTTACGTGTTCGGATAGTCTGACGACCGAATTTACTGCCAACATATCCGGGATCTCATAGGTCGCTTCCCAAAGATTCACCGATGACGTATGACTCGCACTTTTAATTAATCCGGGATTAATAAAATGAGAGAGAAAATTAATCTGGGATTAATTGCGGAGATATTTTATCTGGGATAAAATATCATTTAAGAGAGAGAACGATTAATTTGGAATTAATCGGCAAATTAATATATTTGATATATTAAACGAAATTGGACTTCGACACAGAATTAAAATTAGATTTTAATTCGGGCGAACGAATTAATTTAGAATTAATTCATTATCGACGTGAATAGTGATTTCGCTAGGTGTAATCATTTAATTACGACGCAACAGAAAATTCGTTAATTTAGAATTAGCGAACCCGAGCCCGGGATTATTTGCGAGCGCATTCGCATTTCGAATTCGAGTGTGACACACAAGTCAAATCAAGCGTCAAATCGCTAGTCGCATCAAGCGTCAAATCACTTGTCACTTTGAGTGATGTGACTTGAGAACTTGATTGATTGAGTGATGTGTTTGGTTGGCATTTAAAGCTTTAAGAGTTTGACTTTTTAAAAGCAAAAAAATATTTGGTATATGTTTTAGAAATAAAATACCAAAAAAACAATTAACACATTTCATCATCTCTCCTTTCTTTTCCCTCTTCTCTCCTCACACCATTTCTTTCTTTCTTCTGGTTCGGTGAACTGCCGAGAGATGGAAGGAAAAAGGGAAGCAAATGCTTGGTTTTTGTGGCAAAAATCAAGAGAGCTAGCACTCCGAGAGACATGCGAAGATGATAGGGAAGTCCACCCATGAGCCGGGAAGCATTCGACGAAGCTTGGAGCTTGACGAAGACCTCCAATGGCCGAAACAGTGAGCTGTGAAACTGCCCACTGCCGTGATAGTAAAGAGGAAGCAAAACGTTTTTGTTGCCTCCCGCGTCGCTCGACCGATCGATGCGAGTATTCTGTGACTTTCTCGAATGTATTCACTTCTGTTTCATGCTTGATTATTGATCTTGGGATGCTTAGAATCTCCAACACGCACGTTAGACGTCGCGACGTGGGCAGCACGTCACGACGTGCCAAATGACCATTTTGCCCTTTTTGTCTGTTTTTCACTGTTTTGTCCCCAAATCACCTCCAGAATGTCCTGAAACTTTATTTATCTATAAAATAACACAAAACACATCAAAATATTCACAAAACTCAAGAAACTATACAAAATATTAGGTCAAATGAGTGGAAAATAGTGATACATTTACCACTCATCACACCCCCAAACCTAATATTTTGCTAGTCCTCGAGCAAAACAATAAAATAAAATAATATAAACATCTTTAAAACTAAGCCACTTTCGTAGGGATCACGGTTGCATTTAGCATATGCAACAAGCCTTTAAACCCCTAGGTGTCCCTAGTGGACGAGTTATAGTCTCGTGAGGGTTTACAGCAATGATACCCACAAACATTTTACAAAAGTAAAAAGATAGTAAAACTAATGCACACAAAAGTAAAAAGACAAGAGAAAGAGAATAAAGAAGTTAGTGATTAAGCAGGTGAAACTTCTACTCCAAGTTACTAGTTGTTTTCTTTCTTTCTAAATTACCGAATAAGTAAATTCTCCGTTTATTTTTACCATTCTTCATATACACAATCAACAAAATATTAATCAACTCATTTTGCCCACAATAGTCACAAGTGCAGTTGAGAAGAGAGTAATATTTTTGTCTTAAAGTTTTATCAGAATTCACACCTTTTTTCAGCAATGGAATAGTTTTTCTGATTTTTTTTCTTTCTTTTTGATTTTTTTTATTTATATACAATATCTTCCATCTATGTAGCGAGTGTTGGGTCGGTGGCTCCCAAACCAGTTGGCTTTAGGGCACCAGGTGTTAAGACACCCCTACAGACTTAATTACTCAGACTTCAGATATATATATTTTTGCAACATCCTTGATCCATATAGCGAGCTTTGGGCCAGTGACTCCCAAACCAGTTGGTTTTAGGGCACTAGGTGTTAAAACACCCCTACGGACTTAATAACTCGGATCTCAGACGTTTTTCTTTTTTTTTACTCCATTGATTTTTGAGATGCTTCCTCCAATTAAACTAGAGCACTGAATATTAAAAACTTTTCAATTACAGCTTATGTCAGTATGTTACCATGCATGTTGATAATACCTGCCAACTGAGCATATGAAATCTATTTTAGTCAGTATTATGGATAATTCACAAATTTAATAATTTAAAAGGAAATAAACAAAAATTAACTTGTTCCGAAATAGGTTTGAGATACGTCTCAGGAGTGGAAACTCCTTACACAACTATCTCTTACCAATTTCACCTGATTAATCAAATTAAAAACATAAAAACATAAAATAATTTTTTTGATTTTTTTGTAAAATTTTTCAATTTTTTTTGTATTTTTTGAAAAATTTTGGAATAAAAACAAAATACAAACAAGATACTAATCAACTATTCCCCACCCCCAAGCCTAAATGAGACATTGTCCCCAATGTCCTAAAGAGTAGAAGCTGAGTTTAGAAGATAATACCTGGTTAGCTGAAATTCTACATCTAAATGGGAAATTTAAAGGTTAAGATCTAGATTTATCTGAATCTTCTTACCATGATCAATATCGGACCATTTTATCTTGGAAATGATATGGTCAATTTGTGGTTCATAGGCTGAGATTTTTTCAATTAAATCATTGGCAGTTCTGGCAGTGAAGAGGAGTTCTTTTAAAGGTTTTGACACGAACCCATTTCTCCAGGCATCATCAAGAAATACACAAAGAAAATCATAAAATCCATCTACGTTGAACAATCCAATTGGTTTCTGGTGTATGTTCAAGTTCGCCCAAGATAGTACTGTAAAAATCTCCTCCAACATGCCCAAACCACCTTGCAAAGAATTAAAACCATCAGCACGGTTAATCATTTCCACCAGTCATTCAGACATACCTGTCACGATCAGTTCTTCTCCGTTTGATGATCCTATAAGATCCGCCTCTGCCAAGGGTTTTGGGATGATTCCCAAAACTTGACTGCCTCCATCCTCTACAGCCTTTGAAACGATCCCCATTAGTCCAAGATTGCCTCCGCCATATACTAGGTGCATATTTTTCTCAGCTATGACTCGTCCCAATTCCTGTATTGTTGCTACGTATTGTGGTTTAACACCAACACTAGTACCGCAAAATACACAAATGTTTTCAACTCGTCTTCTTGAAGTGGCTTACATTTTTATCTGGATGCCTTCAAAAGTGCAATGATGAATTGAATTTATAACACCTGAAAAGGGTGAGTAAAAATAATAGCACTAGTATCTGCCAAATGACAATTACTAGTTAAACAGTAAAATAAATCGTGATAGTCAAAAAATTATGGATCCTGTTGAAGAAAATAAAAGAAAATAACAATTCAAATCACAATTATTAGGAAAAGACAAAGAGATATAATATTTACAATAATTTACAGCTTGATTGACGTCTATGCCTCAAGGACAAGATTCCCATCCAATTTTCTTATAAATTGGCAAATAGGGTCTTTTGAGTCAGATTCCCGAGACTTAAATGTTTTCTTTCTTTTTGGAATTGTGTATGTAATTTGCGGATGGCTATATGAACATATCCACTGGGATGCGTCTCAAGAGTCGAAGATATATCATCTAAAGACTCCTTACTCAAGCCATCCCTAGTGAATTTAATTTTATCTTCGCGATTATCAGACACCATTCCTAAAGAACGACAACGAGTATTGCAATTTCATCGTGCACATTTGTAACAAACACCCATTTGCTTAGCTCTACGTTTCTTTTCATAGGTACTTCTTCCAAAACCAGGTAGATGTGAAATAAAAGAGTCAGAAGACTCACTTGCCAATCGGACCCGTGCTTCAATAATCCAACGAATGTCAGTTGGAATACCTTTGATCATCAGTAGTCTTATCCGTTCCAAGCGAGTTTTGTAGACTTTCATCAGAGATTTTTGAGGGAGAGAAGGAAATTGCTTGTGAAGATTTGTGAGAGCTTCTTCCATCGTGAAATGAATTTACCTGCAAATTAAACACAAAAATAAAACACAGAAGATCACAATATATACACAAATTGCATGGGTTGCCTCCCTGCGAGTGCTACGTTTAACGTCGTCAACTAGACGTGACTTCTCGAATGTTAGGCTAGATCTGAAAGTGTGACACTTTATTTTTGTCGCTCAAATGATTCTTCCCAGTAGTGCTTGACACGCTGACTGTTAACTTTGATTGTGTTGTTTGTGTTGGGATCCAGTAACTCAACAGTTCCATATGGTAAAACTTGAGTGATCACAAAAGGACCTGACCACCTTGATTTCAACTTTCCAGGGAAAAGTTTCAACCTTGAGTTGTACAGCAACACCTGCTACCTTGGTTCCAACTGTATGTGCACTATTTTTTTATCATGCCATTTCTTGGTCTTTTCTTTGTACAATCTGGCATTCTCATAAGCCTATAGGCAAATTCCTCCAATTCGTTGAGTTGGTGAAGTCTTTTCTCTCCTACAGCTTGTGGATCAAGATTTAACTTCTTCAGTGCCCAGTACGCCTTGTGTTCAAGCTCAACTGGTAGATGGCATCCTTTCCCAAACACCATTCGATATGGGGACATACCAATTGGTGTCTTGTAAGCTGTTCGGTAGGCCCATAATGTGTCATCCAGTTTTGTTGACCAGTCCTTCATTGTTGATCCAACAGTTCTCTCCAATATTCTTTTGATTTCTCTATTTGAAACTTCAACCTGTCCATTTGACTGTGGATGATAAGCAGTGGCAACCTTGTGAGTAACTCCATATTTGGATAGAGTGCATCAAAGTATCTGTTGCATAAATGTGAGCCACCATCACTAATAATTTCCCGAGGTGTTCCGAAGTGAGTGAAAATATTCTTTTTAAGGAACTTGATCACCACTTTTGAATCGTTGGATGGAAGTGCAATTACTTCAACCCATTTGGAGACGTCTATAATAACTAGGATGTATAGGTTTCCGAATTATGGAATAAAGGGTCCCATGAAATCTATACCCCAAACATCGAATATCCCCTCTTCCAAAATATTTTACAATGGTTCTTCATTTCTCCTTGAAATATTCCCCGTTCTCTGGCACCTGTCACATTGAAGAGCAAAAAAATAAGCATCTTTAAAAAAAGTGGGCCAGAATAAACCTGATTGTAGGACTTTGGCTGCAGTTTTATTCCCACTGAAGTGTCCGTCATATGGTGATGAATGACAGTGTTGCAAAACACTGTTGACCTCCTCCTGTGGAACACAACGCCTCAGTAATTGATCTGCACAACGTTTGAACAGGTACGGCTCATCCCAAACATAGTGCTTGACTTATTTGAAGAACTTTTTCGTTGCTGAGTTGTCCATTCCAACGGTCATTTTCTCGAAACTATGTAGTTGACATAGTCAGCATACCAAGGGAAATCATGATGTTTCATGGCAAATAATTTTTCATCTGGAAAGGTTTCTTTGATTGTCAGTTCTTTGCCAACTGTTTCTCCATTCTCAAGCATTGATAAATGATCTGCCACCTGATTTTCTATCCCTTTCTTGTCTCTGATCTCCACATCAAATTCTTGCAGAAGAAGTATCCAACGGATCAATCTGGGTTTGGCATCTTTTTTCGTGATCAAGTATTTTATTGCTGAATGATCTGTGTAGACCACCACTTTTGGACCCAACAAATAGGAGCAGAATTTTTCAAAAGCAAACACAACTGCGAGCAACTCATTTTCAGTGGTTGTGTAATTGAGTTGAGCTTCATTCAAAGTTCTGCTGGAGTAGTAAATGGTGTGGAAAATCTTTGCTTTGCATTGTCCCAAAACTGCACCTACAGCAAAACCACTAGCGTCACACATTACCTCAAATGGAAGGGTCCAGTCTGGTGCTACAATGATAGGGGCAGAAATCAGCTTATGTTTTAAGATTTCAAAAGCTTCCTGGCATTCTTTGGTAAAGTTGAAAGGCACATCCTTCTTCAGAAGATTGCACAGAGGTTTAGCAATCTTGGAAAAGTCTTTGATAAATCTCCTGTAAAAACCAGCATGTCCAAGAAAGCTCCGAATCTCTTTTACTGATGTCGGCGGAGGTTGTTTTTCAATTGTTTCAATATTTGCTTTGTCTACCTCGATTCCCTTCTGTGAGATCCGGTGTCCAAGAACAATGTCTTCCTACACCATGAAGTGGCATTTCTCCCAGTTGAGTACCAGGTTGGTATCTTCGCATCTTTGTAATACATGTTCCAGATTTTGCAAGCAGTGGTCAAAAGAGTCTCCAAACACAGAGAAGTCATCCATAAATACCTCCATACTCTGCTCCAGCATGTCTCAGAAGATGGCCTTCATGCAACGTTGAAAGGTGGCAGGGGCATTACATAATCCAAATGGCATCATGCGGAATGCAAAAGTACCATACAGACATTTAAAAATGGTTTTCTCCTGATCTTATGGGCGATAGCAATCTGATTGTACCCCGAATATCCATCAAGAAAATAATAGAACTCATGTCCCGCCAGTCTGTCTAGCATCTGATCAATGAATGGCAGCGAAAAATGGTCTTTCCCTGTTGATTTGTTCAGCTTCCGGTAGTCCATACAAACTCTCCATCCAGTCACAATTCTTGTTGGAATCAACTCATTCTTTTGATTTGTGACTACATTTATTCCTCCTTTCTTTGGTACACACTGCATAGGACTCACCCAAGTGCTGTCTGAGATGGGGTAAATGATGCCAGCATCCAACCATTTAATGATTTCTTTCTTCACGACTTCCTTCATGATTGGATTGAGTCTCCGTTGATGCTCCACTGTGGGTTTGTACTCATCATTCATCATAATCTTGTGCATGCAAAATGATGGACTAATGCCTTGAATGTCTACTATAGTCCAGCCAATGGCTCTTTTGTGTTCTCGTAACACTCTCAGTAACTTTTCTTCCTGCTCCAATGTTAGTGAAGAAGAAATAATAACCGGTAATTCAGAAGAGTTTCCAAGAAATGTATACCTGAGATGGCTCAGAAGTAATTTCAGCTCCAGCTGTGGTGGTTCTTCAATCGAAGGCTTGATTCGATCTTTCTTTGGCAGTTCCAGGCTTTCTATTTGTGGTGTCGCTTTGAAACGAAAATGCTTGTCAAGATAGTTGATACATTCCAGAATTTCAGCGTCTAGCTTGCTGTCAGTCTTGTTAGTGATGCAAGCTTCAAGTTTGTCCACAGGAGTTGTATCCGTATCCTGAATGATACTATAAACAACATCAATTCTGAAACATTCTTATTCCTTTTCATCACTCGGGAATTTCATGGCTTTGAAAATATTAAATGTAACTTCTTGGTCTTGAACTTTCATGGTTAGTTCTCCTTTTTGTACATCAATAACAGTTCGATCTGTCACCAAGAATGGTCTCCCAAGAATGATAGGCACATCTTTGTCTTCCTCCATGTCAAGGATAATGAAATCTGATGGGAGAATGAGTTTGTCAACTTTGACCAGCACATCTTCAACAACACCTCTTGGAAATGCGAGCGTTCGATCAGCAAGTTGCAGAGAGACTGAGGTAGGCATTGCTTCTCCAATTTGCAGTTTCCTATAAATAGAAAAAGACATCAAATTAACACTTGCACCTAAGTCACATAAAGCCTTACCGATGTAGTGTTCTCCAATGGTGCATGGGACAGTGAAACTGCCAGGATCTTTCAACTTCGGGGGAAGTTTCCTCTGAATGATGGCACTGCACTCTTCCGTCAATGCTACTGTCTCGTAGTCTCCCAATCTCCGTTTTCGTGAAAGAATGTCTTTCATGAATTTAACATAGCTGGGAATTTCTTCCAAGGCTTCTGCAAATGGGATATTGATGTGCAGCTTTTTGAACACCTCCAGGAATCGAGCAAATTGCTTGTCCAGCTTGTTTTTCTGAAGATGCTGAGGAAAAGGTGAAGTTATTTGATCTTTTTCCTTTTTTTCTTTTTCCTCCATCTGTTTAACTGCATCTTTTGGAACTTCTTCAGTAGTTGCCTTGATTCCAACATCTTTGTTGATTTCAGTACCGCTTTTCAAGGTGATGGCTTGACATTGCTTCTTCCCTCGGTTCCTTGGATTTGGTTCTGTGTTGCTGGGATGATTACCTGGCAGTCTGTAACTCTGAGCATTGGTCAGTTTTCCAATCTGATTCTCCAGTGCTTTGATATAAGCTGATTGGCTTTGAAAGATAGCATCATATTTTTTTAACTGAGCCAGCACTTCTACTATTCCTGGTTCACTTACCTACTCCTGGCCTTTGTTCTGTTGCTGTTGGAATCCGGGTGGTGGATAGTTCTCTAGCCTTGAATTGTTGCTCCATGAGAAATTGGGATGATTCATGCACCCTGGGTTGTAGGTGTTGGAATATGGATTGTTCCTCTGTCTGTTGAAATTGTTGACATAATTCACCATCTCTTCAAGTTGATTTTGTTCTGGAACTCCTCCATATGGTGAACTTGTGGATCCAATGTTATTTTTCGTGATGAGAGTCTCCATGAATTTGCATATCTGATCCATCTTGGCACTGACTGCTGTATTTGCTCCAACTTCATAAATTCCTGTAATTCTTTGGATCATGCTCGTTTCTGTTGGCCACAAGGAATTGTTGTTGGCCATTTCTTTGATTAGGTCCCAGGCTTGATCTTCTCCTTTTTCCATCAAAGCTCCTTCAGTAGCAGCATCAATTGTGGTTCTCATCAGTCTAGAAAGTCCATTATAACAAGTTTGGACTTGAAGCCATTTTGGAATCTCATGGTGCGGACATTTCCAGAGCAAATCATTGTACCTTTCCCAAGCTTCGTAGAGAGTTTCCGAGTTTTATTGTACAAAGGATGTGATGTCATTCCTCAGCTTTCAGTTCTGGCTGGGAACGTACTTTGCAAGAAATTTGGTGGCTAAAGTGTTCCAAGTGTAATGGAACCTGCTGGTAATAAATATAGCCTAGCCTTAGCTCTGTCTTTCAAGAATATGGAAAAACTCGAAGTCTCATTGTTTCTTCTGATGCTCGGTTGTAATTGAAAGTGCCGCAAACTTCCAGGAAGTTACTGATGGGGTATTAGGATCTTCAGTTGCTTTCCCCCAAAACTGCACTGACTGCTGAATCATCTGAATGCATGTTTTGATGTCACACGCATTTACTGGTAATGAGGAAGTACAATACATGAACTGAAGACGTCGACCACCAGAATGGTTCTGTCTTAAATGGGTATTGGCGGTGCGACTTTCAAAGGTTCAGGTTCCATGTTGACTAAAGCTTCTTGGCCTTCTCGCCTTTCCCTTCTCAACTGTCTGATGGTTCTTTCAATTTCTGGGTCAAGCGGTCGGAGTTTAAAGCTTCTGGTTCGTCTCATGTAGTGTCTGACAACCTGAAATACAAGAAAACAAAAAAAATAAGAAAAAAGAAATTAGATACAAGTACAGATATCTAACCTAAAAACTAATAGTGAAAGATAAATAAGTCCCCGGCAACGGCGCCAAAAACTTGATCGGTGCTTTCACACGCGTATAACATAAGCTATTAAAAAGTATCGATCCCACGAGGACTTAAAACCTAAGCTATTAATTTTTATGAGGCCAAATGATTACTAGTATCTAACAGATTGATTTATTGATTGGGTGATGACTTTAAATTTAAAAACAAATGAATAAAATTGCGCAAAAGTAGGTTGAGGAAAATTCAAATTTATAAAACTATCCAGGGTTTTGATTTCTTCCAATATCCTTTTAAAGATGAAGTGGTTATTTAATGTTTGTGTAATATACTGATTTACTAACCTGGAACACGAAATCATGAAAAATCCTTTGCCGATGGTCAGATGCAAATACCAGTAACCCAATTGAAACATATTGTCTATGTCAACCAAATTACCTGGATTCATTAATTTTAAGTTCCAATTATGGCTACCCCGCCCGACATGTATATGTCTATCCTGTAAGGAAATCTATTAAAGGGTTATCTATCCTCAATGAAGATCGTGGGCTATTATGTCTAAGGCTAAAACCTAAAATTCCTTTGTCAAGTTTATTTTAGATTTACCAGATCAATCTTATTAATGACCAGTTAACAAGACGCATTAAGCTTAAGACTTAATAAGTAAACCTTTAAATTACACAAACTATAAAATAACCCCTTATAAACCGTGATATTAAAATTAATCACAATCCCAGATAACTAATTTAGCTACGACACATATCTAAGGCTAGCAAAAACTTAAAAATAAAAGACATAAAAATTAATGCTGAAAAGTAAATGCGGTAAAGTAAATACTGAAAAGTAAAATTAAATTAAAATAAAATGGTAGGGTTAAAGGATCTACTTTTACCAGTACTATTTTAGATATCTCCCTTATTATAATATATTAACTTGTGATAACATTACCAACCAGCCATATAGGCGGTAACCTGATTAAGTCAAATTAAGTCCGACCTGTCATAAAGGCGGTATCAATATTTGTCTATAAACCAGCCATATAGGTGGTAAATTACCAACCGACCAACCAGGCGGTATCCATGCTTAGTCAGATTAAAACCAGTTTATAATTGATTACCAACCGACCAATATAGCGGTATCCTTATTAAGTCAAATTTTAAATAGTGAATATATTATAATTAAGAGAGATTAATCTAAATAGCAGTAATAAAAGTTTTACCTTTCACCCTAGCAGGGGGAAGTTACCTCCTAATATTGAATAGTAAAAACTAAAAAAGTGAAGAAAGTAAATTATTATTACAGAAAGTAAATAAAAATTAATTACAAAACTGAAATTAAAAGAAAACTAGATACAAACCCCTTTATTTATTCAGAGGATTACAGAGAGGAAGATACATCTAAAACTGAAATCTCCAGCTGAATTTATAGGCCTAGGTGGGTTGTCCGCGTCGTGACGCGATAACATTTCCACGTCGCGACGCGACACGTGTCATGCTCTGGTTGGTCCGCCGAGATTCTTATCCGATGACGTGGCGATGTGGATGATTAACTCAATAATTGAGCTGACGTGGCAGTGACGTTGCTATGATGTGGCAATGACATGGTGACACGTGGCGATAGTGATTGTCGACACCGTAGGATTGTGACACGTGGCAGCTGTGATTGGTTGATGATGACGTGGCGCTGAATTGGCAATGTTGACTTGGCCTTCTGCTGATGTGGTGATGACATGGAGTGACATGTGGCAACACATGGCGATGGCAATTTTCGGCACCGTAGGATGATGACACGTGCCATGGCGCATGTTAGCATGATCGACTGTGATGTTGACATGTGGCACGACGCATGTTAGCAAACTCGGCGCACGTTAGCAAAGTCAAACTTCTCAGATTCTGACACGTGTCCCCAGCGTATGTTAGCATGAAGTAGCGCACATTAGACGTCGCGACGTGGGCAGCGCGTCGCGACACGTTAAATGACCATTTTGCCATTTTTGTCTGTTTTTCACTGTTTTGTCCCCAAATCACCTCCAGAATGTCCTGAAACTTTATTTATCTATAAAATAACACAAAACACATCAAAATATTAGGTCAAATGAGTGGGAAATAGTGATACATTTACCACTCATCAGATATCAAGTATGGGTGTGTGTTAGTGTTCCTAGAACATACCAATGATCCCTAAGATGATTCGTTGTGTAAATAATCAAAGACAAGTTGCGGAAAAACTCACTTTGATCGAATGAGATTCAAAACTTTTTCTTTGTATTTGTTGAAGCTCCAAGCTTTGTAGAGTGTTTCCAACACTTGGGTGAATTTCCCTATCACCTTAATCAACTCCTTTAAGTGCTAGCTTGCTTGAATTTTGCAACAAAATTCCAAAAAATGGAGAGGGAGTGCTCGACAATTGCATGGAGAAGAGAGAGGAATAGTTTTGGTTTTTGATATTTTGTTTCTAAAATAATTACCAAAAAACTTTTCCCAAAAGGTGTATATACTTATTCCAAAAGAAAAAGTCAAAGTGTGTGATACAAGTTTCCAACAAAAATCCACCAACAACTTCTATCACCAAAAAAGGTGACTTATGATGTAAGTTGGTGGGCCCCACTTTAAATTCAAAATTCAATTGGGCTTGCTCAACACACTTTGGGCTCAGATTTGTTTAATCTGATTAAACGAATTTTCTATCGCGATGTAATTAAATCCAATTTAATTAAATAATAATGCCTCGTAAAATTATTACGAAAGTCGCTTACGAATTAATCCCAAAATAATTCGTTCGGACGAATTAAAATCCAATTTTAATTCCTCATTGAAATCCAATTTCAATAAATATATCTAATATATTATTTAAGCCCAATTAGTAAAATCTAATTTCACTATTAAAATTTGTTTTGTCGATTAATTCCAAATTAATCGCGTTCTCTCTTCTCGACGAATTTAATCCCAGATAAATTCTCGACGCAATTAAGCCCAGATTAATTTTTTCTCTGATAATTAATTCCCAGAGTAATTATTGCAGTGATTAATCCCATATTAATTTTCTCTCTCATAATTAATCCCAGATTAATTATGTTTGAGTCAAATGTCATCGGTGAATCTTCGGGAAGTGACCCAAGAGATCCATGGATATGTTGGTAGTAAATACGGTCATCAGACTATCCGAACACGTGCGTACCCGGTACCACGTTCTTACCGATTTACAAGACATGGTTGGCTTCTAGCAAAGCACCGTGCCTACCCAATTCTCCAGAAATATTCTTTAAAGGAATATATAATATTTATCCGGCGTAGTATACTAAGTATTGCGTATTACGATCCGGTATCGGATGTCACATGCTAGGCCTAGGGTTGGAATTATGTCTGTCCCGTACGAAACATATATCGGATCACTGGCAACTAGTCTCTATAATCGGATAATCATGACCTAGTCATATTATCCCGATGACTGCAGTACTTAAGAGTACTAGTTCTGTATCCTACGTGATCATCATCTCCATATGACTGAAGTGATAATTCCATTTTGACATCACACCTAATACACTATGATTCTCAGTATACCCAGAAGAGGCGTACACAGAACCTGTTAAAGCCCCGGACGACCAAAACCAAAGCGTACTGATTTTCGCAAGTATTAGCGATGCAAGTCTCAGGTTAAGACCAAATACACCTACCCTGATTCGGATTCCCATAGACACATAGTCATACTACCAATGAGATTCTGAGCGGTCTATCCAGAGCGAAGCTGTTCCCGTACCATCGGCAAACAGAACCTCATATCACACTTGCATAAGTATCCAATACTTAAATATATGAGAACTATGTCGTTAAGCTTCCATAACGTGCACAAGTGTAATACTAGCCTATTCCGCATTATCGATGTCCAGTCTCGATAATACTACGACTATGGATATTTAATGATTAAACCTTTTATGGATTATTATTGTCTCATATCTTATTAATCCGGTACTAATCATATGGACGTTTATCATTTATATATCTAAGTAATCTAATTACAAAATGACAAAAGAGCAATTTCCTTTGTCACATAGTTAATTTTGTATAAGAAAATCATGTTCTTTATGGAATAGTGATGTTATGGGTCATAATTTTCCAACAATCTCCACTTGGCCTATAGCAAATCACTCAAGTGTCCAACACCTGAACTATGTACGGGTCACTCATGTTTATGGTGAGATATCGCTTTTGCAAGCGGATTTACAAGGTTATCATCTGATGTGATTTTTTCGATCATCACATCGCCACGATGTATGATCTCACGAATGAGATAAAACCATTGAAGTACATACTTAGATAATTGATGAGATCATGAATCTTTAGCCTGCACTGTAGCCTAGCTCAGCTGCTGACAGAACTACTTCCTAATCTAATTAGGAATTTAATAGATCCAAAATGCTTCTTCTGTTTCCTCAACTGTAGCAATATAATCCACTTTTGTTGAATCGGAAACAATATCTTGCTTGGAAGATTTCCAGCTCACTGTTTCGTTGTTCCAACAAAATATGTACCCTGATTGCGACTCAAAGTTGTCTTCATCGGTTCGGAAACATGCAACGGTGAACCCAGTTAACTCAAGTTCTCTTTCACCATAAATTAAGAAAGCATCCTTAGTTCATCTAAGATACTCAATGATTTTCTTTACATTAATCCAATGACCATCACTCGGATCGGCCTGATTGTGACTCCATATGCTCAAAGCATATGAGACATCAGTGTAGGCATTGCATTTTCGCATGTGAAACCCGATGATGAGTCTCAATTGGAGGCACCACCTTTTTAGCTAAGGCAGATTGCGGACGTTCGTTGTAGCGTTCGAATTGGTGTTCGAACGGCGTCGGTATTTCTGGGTTTGCTGCTAGCCTCGCACCCCAGCCCAATTAGCCCCCAAAGCCCATAAAACACATCCCAATTTAAATAAATAATATTAATTAAAACATTTACTAAATAAGATAATATTAAATTAATTAAATAATTAAATAAAACATTTACCAAACATAAAATAAACAATTACCAACTTAAACTAAAATCATGCCTAATTTAAATAATTCATATACTAAAATTAAAATAAGATATGCCTAATTAAAATCAATCCTAACCAATCAAAGCTAATTAAATATTTGACTTCCTAATCTAATAAGACATCTACCAATTTAAATTAGTTGACTTCCTAATTCAATAAGATACACCACCAATTTAGATTAGTTGACTTCCTAATTTAAAATATTTTGTCCCCCCTCAATCTTGTATATACCATTCCTATCACTCATAATTTGGAAACAAATCTCTTCCTTGTGAGACAAGGGCAAACCCTAGCTCTCTCCTATATAAACATGCATTAACCTAGCCACCTCTTCTCTCCACTCTCTCGAATCTCCCTAGCTCATCACAAAAAAAGCCCTCTCAACTCTCCACTCTCTCTAATACACGCCCAAGACATCAAGACACTCTCCAGATCACACGTAAACTACAAAACACAAACAACCACACACAACAACCCTCCCTCACCAAATTAACGAGAAAAAACACACCAGCAGCCCCCTAACCCTTGAAATCAGCCCCTGACAGCACCGAAACTACCCCTGAAATCAGTCCCAAACAGCAGCCCAATACCTCCCCAAACACACCAAAACCGTAGCCTAAAACACCAAAAGAGCACCCAAAACAGTCCACCAAGAACATCAAAACAGTCCACCAAGAACATCAAAACAATCCACCAAGAACATCAAAACAATCCACCAAGAACATCAAAAAAGTCCACAAACAGTAAGCAAAAAATACAGAGGAAACAGCGGCGAAACCACAAGGAAACAGCAGCAAAACAGAGGCAGAACAGGATCAGAACGGAGTTCGAACCACAAGCAAAACAACAAAGCAGTGAGCTAGGACGCTAAACCAGTGAACCGGAGAAGTTGAGGAGCTGTACCCTTCCGACGTCCGTGAAACGCAAGCCTGAAAGTTGGAAAAAAGGTTAGACCTGAGGGTACTTTTCACACCCGTGTTTATGTAACTTTTGTTATTTATTTTGACTGTATTTTACTTATTTGTCGAATCTTGTTTGTGTATGAGTGTGTTGTGGGTATTGGATGAATGGAAGAGTGTCGTCTCTTGTGGTATATAGGATGGAAACCCAGACGTAAATTCCGTAGCGAATCCGAATGGATGGTAGTACGGTCTGTACTTGGGATACAACTCCACGTACCACTTGAGTAAACGGCACCCTCTTTTGTTTTGTGTTGCTTTGGTTATTTATTTTTCGTCACTTAAATTCTGCATGTTGCTTATTTGTGCATGACTCAATCGAGCGCATGGGCTTAGTAAGTGGAATGAAAGATCCCCTACGGGGAGGGCTTTAAAGCCCTTTACCACGATGCTTTGCCGCGTCGGTTGACGTGTGTTCGGTTGGATGTAAGATGTGTTCAATCGGGCATACTTAGTTTGATATGATTGTCTTATGTTTGTATGCATGATGCGATCGAGCGCATGGGCTTAGTAAGTGGAATGAAAGATCCCCTATGGGGAGGGGTTAAAGCCCTTTACCACGATGCTTTGCCGCGCCGGTTGACGTGTGTTCGGTTGGATGTAAAATGTGTTCAATCAGGCATACTTAGTTTGATATGATTGTCTTTAGTTTGTATGCATGATGTGATGTGACGCGCATGGGCTTAGTAAATTGGTCTAAAGGTCCTCTATTTGAGAGATCAAGAGCCCCAAAAGGCCACCTTTACGGCAGTACTTCGCCGTGCCCCTTTATTTTGTTGTTTATGTATTGCGTCCCATTTCATGCATCAGGTCTGTTCCCGTTCGAACGCATTTACGAACGCAACTCGAACGCGCATGCATTTTGCCTTATCATGCATCAGGTCTCATTTCCGTTCGAACGCATTCACGAACGCCATACGAACGTGAGCATTCTGTTTCATTTCTGTTCGAACACGTTCATAAACGCCATACGAACGTGAGCATTCTATTTCATTTCTGTTCGAACGCGTTCACAAACGCCACACGAACGTGAGTATTCTGTTTCATTTCCGTTCGAACGCGTTCACAAACGCCATACGAACGTGTGCATTCTGTTTCATTCCCGTTCGAACACATTTACGAACGCTACTCGAACGAGAACCTTCTGTTTACCGTTCGAACGCATATACGAACGCTGCATGAACGCATATGGTAAACAGATTCTCTCGCATCACATTACGACATGTCAATCTTAGCATACGATTACCTTTTTTTTTACGCTATGCATTTGTATTACCTCTCTAGTTGTCTATTTCTGTTATGCGCCTACAATATTATTTGTCGTCATTTTGATTTCCTTTACATTACATGCAAATGTTACCATGACTGTTTGTGTTATATCTACATGAATTATTGAATTCTTATGACGTTATGTGTTTGTTGTTGTAAAGGCCTACCTTTGAGCATGTGAATTTGGCAATAAGATTGGTTTCATGTATGTTAGATGTAAACTATACTTTTAAGCATGTGAATCTAGGATTGTCGTGCACTTGGAAATGTATGTCATAGGCTTGGTTGGGTTATTGCATAAATCTCTACATTACAAGTTGCATAAGTAAGGGACCATTCCGAACCCAATGGTTTGAGGTCTTCCCTTGCGAGGGGTGAGTGCGGCCTTAAATCTTTATCCCGGTTCACACCGGGTGGCGACTCCCTTATTCTCCGGTTTAGTCCTCCGTTGGCTACTCCGTACTCCCAACTAGGCCCCCGAGCCTGGAACAGCATTGCGTCGTCTAGATCCTGTGTTCCCACAATCAGGTCGTGTACATGTTTGTCACAATACGAGTTCTCAGAGAGTACCAACAACTTTTAGATCTATCCCAGTAGATCATTATTCCTAGAAAAAGGTTGCATCTCCCAAGTATTCCATGGAGAATTTTAATGAAAGCCAAGCTTTCATCGATTGTTAACATGGGAATGTTATTTCCAAGAAATAATACATCATCAATCTATAGGACATCCAATGTCAGTGCGCTCCCACTAACCTTCTTATATATACAAGAATCACCTTCGTTTTGAATGAAACCATATTGTAATATGATCTCATCAAAACGTTGGTTCCAAGAACACAATGCTTGCTTTAATCCATAAATGGATCGAATTAACTTGCAAACCTTGTTTGCATTTTTTGGTATGACAAAACCGTCAGGCTGTTGTATAAAACATCCTCCAAAAGGTTTCCGTTAAGGAAAGCGGTTTTGACGACCATCTGCCATATTTCATTATGAAATATGTAGCAATAGCAAGTATTATCCGAATGGATTTAATCATTGCAATAGGTAAAAGTTTTCTTCGTAATCGACATCATGTTGATGACAATACCCTTTCGCTACAAGCCTAGCTTTGTACGTTTGTATGTTGCCACCCATGTTTGTCTTCACCATGAAGACCCATCTGTTACCAATAGGCACAATGCCTTCTGGTATATAAACCAGTGTCCAAACATAGTTGGTATACATGGAATCCATTTCGGACTTCATGGCACCTTGCCATATAGCGGAGTCGATACCTTGTATTGCTACCTCATACGTAGCCGACTCATTATCCTCAATAAGATTAATAGCTTTATGAGGTGAGATCGGAAACATATACCTCTTAGGTTGTTTTCTGAATCTCTCTGACCTACGCGGTTATTGTGTATTAGAAGATTGTGGAATAATCTCATCCATTATGAACTGTTCGTGTTCCGTTAGGGATCGGTGCTAGGAACAATATTACTCTGATTTTCACCGAGTTTTACTTTCCTCCCACTTACCACTGCATTTAAGAATTCATCTAAGGAAAACCGCATGGAGAGCAACAAATATTTTTGTTCTCTTGTGGGTTGTGGAAATTGGTTTCCCTAGGATAACCAATTACAAATAGGCACTTATCCGATTTGGGTTCTAGTTTGGTACCATCCAAACGTTTAATATATGCCCAGCATACCCAAATCTTTAGGAATGAGAAACCCAGTTTCTTTCCTGTCCATATTTTATATGGAGTCTGTCCAACAGACTTTGTCGGAACCTTATTCAAAATAAGTATTGTATTGCTCAATGCGTATCCTGTGAAGGAAATTGGTAGCTCAGTGCGACTCATCATTAACCTTACCATGTCCAACAAAGTTTGGTTTCTCCGTTCAGACACACTACTGAATGAGGTGTTCCGGGAGGAGTCCACTGTGAAAGAATACCATACTCTTTCAAGTAATCGAGAAATTATTGCTCAAGTATTTTCCACAACGGTCCAACCGTAATGTTTTAATACTTTTCTTGGTCTGTTTTTCTCTACTTCGTGTCGAAACTCTTTGAATTTATCAAATGTTTCCAATTAGTGTTTCATAAGATACACATAACCATAACGTGATGCAACATCCGTAAAGGTTACGAAGTATTCATATCCACTTCTAGCCTAGCTAGACATGGGCCCATATACGTCACCATGAACGAGGGCTAACAGATCGGTGGCACGTACACTTTTACCGCTAAAAGGAGTTTTAGGCATTTTGCCTAATAAACAAGATTCACATACGTCATATGAACTAGAATCAAATCTGTCCAAGTATCCATTCTTCCAAAGAGTGGATATACGATTCTTGTTAATGTGTTCCAGACAACAATGCCACAAATAAGTCTCATATGATTTACTCAGTTTGAGCATTTTGTTTGTCATGTTATATGTTTCAGATTCATTTATATTCGAAATATAAATACTTTTATTCACATCTAATGTGTATATCTCAATATCATCTTTATAAACAAAACACCCAGTGTTCTGGAACATAAAGGTTTACCCGCAACGGGTTAAACTATATATAGAGATAACGTTTCTAGTCAAACTAGGTACATCATAACACTTTCCTAATTTAAGTACATGCCCAAAGGGCAGTTCCAAAACTTAGGTTCCCACAGCCAAAACAACGACTCTCTTCCGTGATCCTACTAATAGGTCGATCTCATCTAAAGCCAGTCTCCTGCTAATCAACAGATCCCGCACATCAGTACATATGTATGTACCACATCTAGTATCAAAATCCAATTTTAAAACTAGTAGTGGACATGTTTATAACAAACACATCTAAAGTCGGAGCCTTGCCCGCCTTCATTTCCTTAATGTCAACCTTGTCCATATGGCTGTCACTCTTCCAGTGACACCGTTTGCCACAATTTCAGTAGACATATTAGGATATGTCATTTGTCTTCCCAGAATACTGTGATGATTTTGCCTTTGCCCTTTTTCTTCACATCCCTAGAAGTCTTCGGCAAGCCTTGGCCTTCTGGGATGTCGAAATAAGATGCACATTGCGCTTATTGCCCTTCAGAAGCTCTGGTTCTGCCTCATTGAGCATAGCCAATAACTCTCCAAGAGTTTTCTCTTGGTTCAAGATGAACCCACCCCAGCATTCGGGTTCATCTTAGTTTTTCGACTATAAGATAAAATCTATGGAAGTCTCGACCTCGTAGGTAATGGCCAGCTAACCTTAGTTTTTCGATGTCAGCAATCATCTGTGACACCTAGTGCTCGACAGATGTACCCTCTGGCATATGCGAGCGAAAGAGATTCTTTTACAATTCATACTTCTAAGATCTAAGGTTAGATCTATCAAGATCCTTTAATTTCAACATCATGGTATAAGGATCTAATCCTTCGTTCTGAGGACGAAATTAAGGAGTCATTGCGGCAAGCATAACAGATTGAGCACTAAAGTTATCATCACGATGAGTCTTCCTAAGCTCATGCTCTACTATTTACTCAACTCTGGGCTTAGGGCCCGAGAGGTTTCTCTATCCAATAGAGTAACTTCCAAGCTCCCAGGACTATCCTAAGATTCATTTCCCAATCTGAAAATTTACGCCGTTAAATACATTTTCACCCAGGATTATGTCTTTTGACGCTAATCTTTCAGTCATCTTGATTGCTATAGTCCAACTATCCAATCAACGATTTTGGGTACATTCAAAATGTAATGGTCACTATAGTTCAACTATATAACCAACAACAAGTGGAGTAGTATTTTAAGTACAGTCCAACTGTTCATAGAAAGCAATAATAGATATTAGTCCAACTAATATGTATTTATAACAATGATAAATAAAATAAAAGAGCGCGTGTTGGCAAGTATCTAAACGAAATTACAAACTTAATACTATCCTCCCACTATTTTTCGGCGAGCCTCTAACCCTCTATGGAGTACTCGGGAAACCTAGTTTCCTAGTGGGCTAGAATCCCGTTAAATAACACACAACCCTGACTTTGGCCAACAAGCTGTATGAAACTTAACTAGGTAGATCTCTAAGATCAATTGAATCCCATCCAATTCCTAGATCTGGTAGGTGGATCTCCAAGTCCGAAACATATATCCAATATATGTAAATATATCCAATATATTTCCTAACCTTTTTCCTCTGAATCAATTAAGCCTTGGCTTTGGCTCAACAAACTTAATGATTCCAATTAAGCGGGACCCATTGACAGTGGGAAAGCTTCGTAATCCACGTCGATGAACTAGAAGTGACCTTGACTTTGGCCAACAAGTCACAACCGCCCAAGACATGCGATATAGAACAAAGATTTCGTGGTTCAAACACATCCGTGATGGACATTGATCTTGAATTTGGCCAACAAACCAATGCCAATCTTGGATCTTGAGAGAGAACCACTAAATGGAAGGAAAACGCTTAATATTTAATGAGGGTTTTTCGCGTAAATTGGCAACCAATTTATTATCTTTGATTAGGTCCCATCATACACCCTTATACATGCATTCTAAATGCATAATAAGGGGCGAAAAAAATTAATAATGATATACGGATGGATATATAACAAATTTGTTCCTAGAACAAATCTCTCCATTTCCTCTCTCCCACTAGCACTATTCATATTTCTACCCAATTACATAATACATTAAAGAAACCTCATTTACATTGAGGGGAATTGGTGAGAAGAGAAATACATTGAGAAAATAGATAATAGGCTGGACACGCATGTACAATTTAGTAAATTCTTAATTTATTACAATAATTTCCAAAATTGCCTTCATCCTTCTAATATCCATCTGATATACATTATTCATACAAATACATCCAAGTATTCACACAAAGCATGTTATTCAATCAATCTAATCCAATTAATTAATCTTTGAATTAATGATCATCCAATGTTCAAACAACGATTTGATTTGCGCGAGTCCAACTCATTTAAGTATAAATACTCAAAGTACGTATTCTTGAATTATATCGAATTACAATTTTAAATATAATTTAATTTTTATTCAATACTAATTCATATTTAATTCTAAATTAAATATTTACACTTTTAATAATGCATTTTAGACTTGGATTCCAAATCCAATCTTCGTGGGTCTCAAAGGGCCAATTAGTATCCAATACTATTTAATTAAAGTCCAATGGGCTTTTAATTAATTCTTTAGGCGTGGGCTTTGGCCATTATGGATCAAAACCAAGATGCCAATGCCCAATAAGGAATCACCATTTGCCCAAAATCAATTTTGGCCCATTGGGCCCAATTAAATTATTAAAGGCCCAATTGTTATATTTGGACTTTATGGAAATGGTTTTAGGCCCAATTGGATCCAACCTAATTGTCCAAAACCAAATTTGGCCCAACCAAGCCCATTAAGCCCAATTACAACAATTAAATTAATACATTTTTCCAAATTACATATTAATTCAATTCAAGTGTAATTAACATAATTGATCAACTAATCTAATGTTTCCAAAACACTAATTAATCCAATTAATCATGCTATTTAATTCCAATTCATGTCCAACACAAATTGAAGCAAAACAATTCATTCTACATGCTTATAGCTCACGGTTTTGACAAGAATTCATCATGCAATTTGATTTCAATCCAATTAAATCAACATCTAACATTCATTTCATGCCAATTAACATATCTAATTGTCAAATTTCAAAAATTCACCATGAGCACAACCTAGGGTATATTCAGCCATGTCAAATGATTTGAAGATTTTTGATCTAATCAATTTTTCACAAATCCATCAATGCACAAATCCAATTCAACATCATATAAACATAACCACACAATCAATTTAGGCATTTTCAAACTCCAAGAAAAAAATCCCAAATTAAAGTTCATAAATCCTAGAATTCAAATCAAACATAGGATGGCTCTGATACCATTGTTAGTGTTCCTAGAACATGCCAATGATCTCTAAGATGATTTTTTGTGTAAATAATCAAGAACAAGTTGCGGAAAAACTCACTTTGATCGGATGAGATTCAAAACTTTTTCTTTGTATTTGTTGAAGCTACAAGCTTTGTAGAGTGTTTCCAACACTTGGGTGAGTTTCCCTATCACCTTAATCAACTCCTTCAAGTGCTAGCTTGCTTGAATTTTGCAACAAAATTCCAAGAAATGGAGAGGGAGTGCTCGGCAATTGCATGGAGAAGAGAGAGGAATAGTTTTGGTTTTTGATATTTTGTTTCTAAAACAATTACCAAAAAACATTTTCCAAAAAGTGTATATACTTATTTCAAAAGCAAAAGTCAAAGTGTGTAATACAAGTTTCCAACAAAAATCCATCAACAACTTCTATAACCAAAAAGGTGACTTATGATGTTAGTTGGTGGGCCCCACTTTAAATTCAAAATTCAAGTGGGCTTGCTCAACACACTTCGGGTTCAGATTCGTTTAATCCGATTAAATGAATTTTCCGTCGCGACGTAATTAAATCCAATTTAATTAAATAATAATGCCTCGAAAAATTATTACGAAAGTCGCTTAAGAATTAATCCCAAAATAATTCGTTCGAATGAATTAAAATCTAATTTTAATTCCGCATTGAAATCCAATTTCAATTAATATATTAATATATTATTTTAGCCCAATTAGTAAAATCTAATTTCACTATTAAATTCATTTTGCCGATTAATTCCAAATTAATCGCTTTCTCTCTTCTCGACGAATTTAATCCCAGATAAATTCTCGATGCAATTAATCTCAGATTAATTCTTTCTCTGATAATTAATTCCCAGATTAATTATTGCCGTGATTAATCCTAGATTAATTTTCTCTCTCATAATTAATCCCAGATTAATTATATTCGAGTCAAATGTCATCGGTGAATCTTCGGGAAGCGACCCAAGAGATCCCTGGATATGTTGGCAGTAAATACAGTCATCGGACTATCCGAACATATGCGTACCTGGTACCACGTTCTTACTGATTTATAAGACATGGTTTGCTTCTAGCAAAACACCGTGCCTACCCAATTCTACAGAAATATTCTTTAAAGGAATATATAATCTTTATCAAGCGTAGTATACTAACTATTGCGTATTACGATCCAGTATCAGATGTCACATGCTAGGCCTAGGGCTAGAATTGTGTCTGCCCCATACGAAACATATATCGGATCACTGGCAACTAGTCTCTATAATCAGATAATCATGACCTAGTCATATTATCCCGATGATTGCAGTACTTAAGAGTACTAGTTACGTATCCTACGTGTTCATCATCTTCATATGACTGAAGTGATACTTCCATCTTGACATCACACCCAATACACTATGATTCTCAGTATACCTACAGGAGGCGTACACAGAACCTGTTAAAGCCCCGGACGACCAAAACCAAAGCGTACTGATTGTCGCAAGTATTAGCGATGCAAGTCTCAGGTTAAGACCAAATACACCTACCCTGATTCGGATTCCCATAGACACATAGTCATACTACCAATGGGATTCCGAGGGGTCTATCCAGAGCGAAGTTGTTCCCGTACCATCGGCAAACAGAACCTCATATCACACTTGCATAAGTATCCAATACTTAAATATATGAGAAGTATGTCGTTAAGCTTCCATAACGCGTACAAGTGCAATACTAGCCTATTCCGCATTATCGATGATCAGTCTCGATAATACTACGACTAGGGATATTTAATGATTAAACCTTTCGTGGATTAATATTGTCTCATATCCTATTAATTCGGTACTAATCATATGGACTTTTATCATTTATATATCCAAGTAATCTAATTACAAAATGAAAAAAGAGCAATTTCCTTTGTCACATAGTTAATTTTGTACAAGAACACCATGTTCTTTACAAAATAGTGATGCTATGGGTCATAATTGTCCAACAGTGTGATTTTCAAATATTTAATGAAATACTATATTCAATTACGAGTATATAGGAAAATATTGGGACTGAATTTAAGTTCGGAAGCTCAAGAACGAGCAAAAATAAATTCAGTGCACGAAACGCATACAAGCGAGCTACAATACACGCGCGTGCTACAATACAAGCGTGCCTTGTGCCCGCACTACGCGCACACTTCAGCGTTAGAGTAAAATACCCTAATTCCTAACATCAACACATGTTATAGAATAAAAATGAAGTTTTTCGAAATATAAAATATGTTTACAAAAACATAAATTTATTCTAAATATGCACTTGCGTAAATTTTGAATCAAATACACAAACCAAATTAGAATCCCAATAAGAAATGTCTCGTGAACAATTCTAGGTCACCCAAATATGGTCAAGTGATTCTAGAATGGTAGCCAAATCTTAGCTTTAATCTAGAGTTCCAAACTCTAATTTTATATTTATGTCTAACATAAATAATTTGACCCAATTACAAGCATATTGTGTTTATATTTCCAAAGCATCCTAACACAATTAATTATCCTAATTTCAACATTATGTATCTAATACATAATTCAACATTATATATCTCACTAATGAAAATATATAGCTTATAGAGAAGATCAAACTTACCTAGCAAGATTGATTCAAAGATCCAATCTACTTCTCTTTGTTGAAATATTTGGATAACTTCTAAGGATTAGCAAGCTTGACTCCAAGATCCAATCTTGATTCCAATGATAGCAAGCTTCACCCCCAAGATCCAATCTTGATTTCTCCTAGATGAAATGTTGTAGAGACCTCACAAAGCTTCTCTAAACAATTCTCTAACTTAGGCTAATTTCTCTAATACTTGCTTGTATTTAGCTTTCTCAAACTGTTGCTTTTCTTAATTAAAACCTAACTAAAGCTTTATATTTATAGTAGCAAATTCAATTTTTTAATAATAAGTTGTAATCAACTTTTATATGGCCTTAATCTAATTGTCCAAATATGTATAACTAGGTGTGATTAATCTCCATTGTCTTCCACTTTGATTTAATCCAATTAAATCAAGTCAAGGATTAGGAAATGAATTAGTTAAATGTTTTCCACTTTGATTTAATCCAATTAAATCAAGCCAAAACCACCTATTATTACATACTTACAAGTACCATAATATCCTCAAATGGTAGAGATAATTATGATTTGACAATTAAGCTTGTGTATTATTGAATTAATCCAATTAGGTCAAAATAAATAATCAATGTTATCTGATAACACTTGATTATCTTAGTTGATAATATAATATCGAATATTATCTATTATCAAAATTAAATGGCTACCCAGGTGCTCAACAAGTAAACTTCATATTGAGACTCTCTAAGTTCAGACACGTTCGTCATATAAGCCTAGCTAATACGTACGCAATTCGGCCACCTCCGAATTCGTAAAGAACACGAATGACATTTCTGAACTATACAAGTCGAGGTCATCACATATGTTTAACAATCACTTCGTTGTAGGCTATCCGAGTTGTGCTCAAGAAACATAGAATATATCGTCAAGTTTTCGAGAGGCACATCTCATGTCGACATGTCCCTAATTTTTCATAATTGATGCGATCCACACTAGGTGATCGAATTTTTCCAAATCTTTAAGAATCGTGACTTTACTCACATGGATACCTAAACCCCTTATGGTACACATACGGGCCGACGATCCTATCTTGCTTCGCACTTGATTACTGAGTGCATTGGTCCACACCTAATGAACATCTAGAAGCCGACAGATCCTATCTATCTAGGTTATAGGAATTCGACCGTATTCCAAAACCAATGACTAGGAATATATTTTAAGAATAGTTTATAATAGTAATACTTATCTCAATGTCGGACCACCTAGTGTCCAATATTACTACAAGACTATTCTAAAGTTAATGTCATACTTAGCATATCTATACATTAATCTAATACACATAATGACACTACCATTAATAAAGTATGAAATGAAAACGTAGTTATTTTATTAATAAATAATAAAATGTACAATTCAGATTGGTACTCCAAGCACCAACTCCAACATTTACCACGTTAAATTTGTGTCCCATTACTTTATTTTGTTGCTAATTTTTATGGTAGGCTAAGATTTCTATTTATTATTGTATTGTTATATGGTAGGCAAATCCTTATGAACTAAAAATTATTCTCCATTTCACTTTACTTGTATGCCAGTTTCAGTACATGATCCCATAGCAGTGGTATCAGCACTTCAGGTTCATGGTTACTGCTCACAAAGACTATTCACAAAGACTGTTCATATATACAGCATAGTACTGTTCACGTATATATATTATTCATGTATACATACTATTCACGTACATAGACTACAACTGTACTGGTGGAAAATAATCCAGAACAAGAAAATTCAGATTCTTTTGAAGTAGTACCAGAGCACGATGTACAATAACCAATCGAGTTTGAAGCTTCTGAAGTTCGTCGATCAACTTGAGAGAGAATACCTCCAAGTTGGCACTCATAGTATTTTTCAGAGAGTAACATTGCACAATATCTTCTAATAAAGGATGTAGAGCCATCAACTTTCCATGAAGCTACAAATGGCGTAAATGTATCTTTGTGGATGACAGCGATGCAAGAAGAAATATAAGCTTTACACAAAAATAATACATGTGATATAGTACCACTACCACGTGGAAGAAAAGCCATTGGTAATAAATGAGTCTACAAGATCAAGCGAGATAACACTGATCAAGTGGAGCGATATCGTGCACAATTGGTGGTAATAGGATATGCTCAAAAAGAATGGATTGATTATAAGATATTTTCTCCGATGGTTCGAATTACAATAATCAGATTAGTATTGACTATGTGTGCTACTTATTACCTACATCTGGAACAGTTAGATGTAAAAATTATATTTCTTCATGGAGAACTTGAAGAAGAAATTTATATACTCCAACTAGAAGGTTTTACTGAAATAGGTGTAGGCATTGTATTTTTGCATGTGAGTCCCTATAATGAGTCTCATTTGGAGGCACTACCTTTTTAGTCGAGGAAGTTGCGGGAAACGGTTGTCGAAAGGGAATCGGCATTTCGTTAAATTTTATCCGCATGTTTAGCTCCAAGCTCGCTCGTTGGACTTCCGTTTTAAAGCACCTTTGGCCTAAAAAAACCCAGAACCATTTAACCTTGGCCCAAACCCACTCACCAAACCAACACAACACCTAGCCCACCACACTTGGCCCACACGCCCAAGGCCCTCAAAATACAACCCAATTGAATTAAATATTCATTAAATAATATACCAAACTAAATAAAATATTAAAACATATACCAAATTAAATTAAATATTAATTAAGTCATATACCAAATAGAAAAAAAAAACATGAAATATAATCATACCAAGTTAAAATCAATCAATCAAATATTATTCCTAATTAAAAATATATTATTCATAACTTAAAATATTGTATGCCTAATCAACGCAAATTAAATATACTAACTTCCTAATCAAGCATAAATTTGTCCCCCCTCAATCTTGTATTTACCTTACTTGAAACCAAATCATATCTCCCTTTAATGAGAAGATCTCTTCCTTGTCAATCAATGACTCACCTATTCCCTTTGTCTATAAAAGCAAGCCAAAACCAAAGCCATCCCTCCTCCCAACTACAAGACTCTCTCGGCACTTCAACCAAAAAAGAGCAAACACAAAACCCTAAACTCCTCTCTCACTCACGGAAAAAACACAAAGAATAATAAACCCTAACACTCTTCAAAACCCTTGTTGAACTTTCAGTTTTCTCTCACTGGAAGATTCACGGCACTCACAATAAAATATTAACTGCCCTTGCACCCTCCACACGTCCCCCTCTCACTGAACACACACACACGGCTTGACACAGGCACGCCATGATCACACACTGCCCTTAGCCAAATCAACGCATCCAACCCCCCTGCACCACCTGCCTCACGCCATAAAGCCTTCACAAAGCCCATCATCCATCACAAGCCAACGCCTCTTTAACGCATAAATACAGCTAGCCCTCAAACCATTCAGAAGCCTTGCCTCATACTCACACGTAGCACCCCACCATCACTCACAGCCTCCTCATGATCAGCTTCAAACCACGCCACACACCCACTACAAACTGAGCACACCGACACAAAACAACACCCAGTTCTCTCACCATTCAGCGCCCCTTCTGACCAAGAATAGCCTCGCATAGAAAACTCAGAACCCATAACAGCCCTGCAGCAGTCCATATTTCACGCCACAAGCCTCCCAAAATTGCCAAGTTAATAACCAAAATCGCACCCTCATAGCCTCTAAAACAGCCCCCGAAACACCCAAAACAGTAACCAAAAACTATAGTCCAAAACAGCAAGAAACTGAGTGAAAACAGCGACCAAAATAGAAAAACAGCGAGCTAAAACGTTGAACCAGTGAACCAGAAAGTTGCGGAGCTTTGGCCCTTCCGATCACCGTGAAGCGTGAGTCCGAAAGTCGACATAAAAGGTTAGACCTGAGGGTACTTTTCACATCCGTTTCAGTTGTGTTTTTATTATTTATTGAGTTTCGTTTGCATGATTATTATGGAGTGATGCATGTTGTGGCCTTTGAATAGATAAAAAATGCATGTGAAATGGTGTATGTTGTGTACATAAATTTTATAGCCGATTCCGAATGGACGGTAGTATGATCTGTACTCGGGATACAACTCCACGTACCACTTCAGTAAATGACGCATATTTCGTTTTATGTTGCTTTGATTTGTTTATTATTCGGTACTTGATTTCCGCATGTTATTTGTTTATGTAATGATGTGATCGAGCACATGGGCTTAGTAAGTTGGATAAAAAGTCTCTTGTTTTGAGGGGTTAAAACCCTTTACCACGATGCTTTACCGCGCCGGTTGATGTATATTCGGTTGAATGTAAGATGTGTTCAATCGGGTATACGAAGTCTGATATCATTTATCTTGACTTTTTATATATGTATTGTGTTGATTGCGCATGGGCTTAGTAAGTGCGATTAAAGGTCCTCTATTTTGAGAGGTTAAAATCCTTTACCACGATGCTTTACCGCGCTTTTAGCCCGTTATTATTTATTAGATGTCATCTATTCATCCGTTCATGTATGTGTCATGTTGTTTACTGCATTTTTGAGGTCGTTGTTGTAACCCCGTTCGAACGCGTTTCAGAAGGCCACACGAATGCATGTTTTCTGTCTGGTCCTGTTCGAACGTGTTATCAAATGCTATACGAACGCGAACCTTCTGTTTACCGTTCGAATGCGTATACGAACGCCGCATGAACGCCCACGGTAAACAGGTCCTCCTACATCACATCATGACATGTCTATCTTAGCATATAGTTATCTCTTTTTACCTTATGCATTTGTATTACCTCTTTAGTTATCTATTTCTATTATGCGCTTAAGTGTCTTTCCTTAATATGCATGCTTGTATGAATGCTATGTGTTTGCGCTTCTGTGCCTACCAATGTGAGATTGTATGTCTTCTGTATGTCAATTTATCTTTATGCATGAATTCAGACATAGATTATATACAAATAGGTTGTATGCAAACATGAAAAATGTGTTATATGTAAACTTAGATATGAGCTTTGTACCTATGCATGCAAACTTATGAGTAACTTATCCTTGGAAATATGTTGCTTAGGCTTGGTTGCATTATCGCATAAATCATTTTATTACAAGTGGTATAAGTAAGGGACCATTCCGAACCGAACGGTTTGAGGTCTTCCCTTGCGAGGGGTGAGTGCAGCCTTAAACTATTTTCCCGGTTCACACCGGGTGGCGACTCCATTATTCTCCGGTTTAGTCCCCTACAGGCTATTCCGTACTCCCAACCGGGCCGCGAGCCCGGAACAGCATGCGTCGCCCAGCTTGTGTTCCCACAGTCTGGTGACTCCACTGGGGATAGAGAATCGGCCCCGAAATAATGTCTTGTAATATTATGATTTGTGCTTTAATTAACTGTGTCTACTGTGAGTTAAAAGGGGTTTAATCAAAGGCATATTGTTTAGCCTGGGTAATTGTTTGGTGTCTTCCTTCACTCACTACCTTTCTAGAAGGAAAAGCTGTGAAGGCGCCTAGATAATCGTCTACTTGTAGTCTATTGTGATGGACTAATTTGGAGGACCCGTTGTTTATTCCTGTCACCAAGCGATAAGAGCCTAAGAGGCTAGGGTACTTAAGAGAGCCTCGCTTCACCCTCCCTCTGGGGAATCTACAACGGGAAATTCATCTGATAGTCAGTCACACACCATAACTCGTTGGCACGTACTGTAAGGTATAAAAAAGGTGCGCTCACTTGGTTGCTCGAACCCTTGAGTGGGGAGACCTAGTTGTGGGTAATCCTTCGCCAGCGAGAGTCTTTGTCTATACTCCCGCAAACCCACACGTAGACCAGAATTGTATGGCCTATAGCAACTATTTCCTTGTGCTTGTGGACCATCCTCATTTGGATGCAGTTGGGCTTCTTGTCAGAAATGCGAACTTGTTGGGCCATTTAAACTGGGACGAGTTCGTATCCTATGACAATTGGGCCAAAAGCTTCTGAAATGTTGATGGGCCACTCTGTAGAAATTGTTTTTGTATGCTCGTGCTTGGGAACATTGTCGTTTGGATCCATTCGGACCTTTTATCATGGGATATGGGCTTGTTGGGCCATTTAAACTGTGACAAGAACGTATCTTATGATGATTGTGCCAAAAGCTTCTAAAACGCCAATGGGCCATTATATGTTTGTGTTTAGGAACATTATCATTTGGATACGGTTGGACTTCTTGCCATGAGATGTGAACTTGTTGGGCCATTTAAACTGGGACGAGTTCACTCCTATGACAGTTAGCCCAAAAGCTTCTAAAATGATGATGGGCCGATTTGTGTGAAAATTTTAATAAGTTGATATAGTCCTTGTATCGCATGCATCTCATGCATACATATATCCTGTTAACACCCTCTGTGTCTAAAAGCCATCATAGATTCCCGTTGGGTTGGGGAAGAGTGAAGACTCACTAAAAGACTGGTAAAAAGATATGAGTACATCCGATAACGAGGTATCCCGGATAGATCAGTTGGAAAATGGTTTCGCCAAGATTACCGAACAGTTACAAGCCTTGACTACTGCCATGGCAAATATGGTTGTACCCCGTGCTGGGGGAAATTCTGAGAATATGAGTCGTGAGGAGCCTCCAAATGGGTTGGGGGATGATATCCCCACATTTGATGATGACATGGCAGAGTATGCAACATGCAGAGTGATTGGGTCTCAGGCAGAATTTCAGAAGCTTTGGGATCATGTTGAAACAGTTACCCGCAAAATGAGGGGTAAACATGAAGAGTTGTTAGATTATGAGGCAATGACCTTCGGAGAACAGCTGCCAGCTCAGTTTAAAATGCCCGACATGGCCAAGTTTAATGGGAATGGAGACCCGAGAGTCCATCTGCAGCAATATGTCTCAGTCATGAGTTCAGTGGGCCTACCACAGTGCCAAGTCCAAAAGATATTTGGGATGTCACTCGAGGGGGAACCTGTGGTTTGGTATCATAGCCTTGAGAAGAAGGTTAAGGAAGATTGGAGGGAACTAGCTGATGCTTTTCTGAAGCAGTATGTTACAGACTTAGAAATTGACTTGTCACTCCGTGATTTGGAGAACACTAAGCAGAATTCAGAGGAAAGTTTCAAAGAGTATGTGGATCGCTGGAGAAGCCAACTTTTGAAAATGCAGACTCGGCCTTCAGAGAAAGACCAAATTAAAATGATCATCAAGGGCACCAAGCCCTCTATTTATGGTAAGCTGAGGAGGATGACTTCGATGATTTCTGATTTTCGACAGTTGAAGGAAACTGTCATGGATATTGAGGAAGAAGAGGCTGAAAACAGAAAGTTTTATGGCCAGAATAGAAGAACTTTTGGGGGGCCATCTGAGACCAAGCCCGCTACTGCCGAGGTCGCTACCGTCAAGAACAGACGATTCTTCAATCTTTGTAGACCTTTGTCAAATGTGTTTGAAAAGCTGAAAATGCAAGGACTTCTAAAACCTTTGGAACCTAGGCCATTTCCGAACCCTGTGCCACTATACCTCAACCTAAACCAGTATTGTCACTTCCATCAAGAAAAAGGCCATGACACCGACAACTGTACCCGCCTTAGGCATGGGTCCAAAACCTCATTGACTCCCATAAAATACCCAATCCAGAAAAAGAACAACCCAACACACACATGGACCCTCAACCTTAAGCCACTCAACCATCCAGGCTTCTTGCATTGAGATAAGGGATAACAGTGAAGAACCATAGGCCAAGGAATAAGGCAATGTTGCGAATGATGAAGTTATTCCTCCTAGTTTATTTGATCCTGCATTTTTAACATAGACATTGATTTAGTCTACATGTTTGAACCATTTTTTTTAATGATAATAAAGACGTTCATTTCGCTGAATCTCTTCTGCAATATGAGTATATTTGAGAAAAGCATTCAACCTGGGTACTATGAAATTCAGTGATGTTTCGAACCCGGTGAATTCTTGGAAGAAGCAAGCAGAAAAGACAGGATACCATTCAGCAATGGGAAACGGGACAGTGAGACTGTCAGATTTAGAGGAGAATTAGTTAACCGAGCCGATCAACGTAGACAGATTGAAGCAGTGGCTTGCCTGAGGAAAAGAAGACTGAGCAGTCACCAAGAGAATTGGTAGAAGACCAAACCCGACGGGATAGGAACATTCATGCATGCATACACGTAACACATTTTGCATCCTTTTGTGTTTGTTTTGTTTTGGGTTCACAGGTTTTGAAGAAGAAAAGAGAAAGCGACAAAGAACAAGCTAATCAGAAACGGTAAAAAGCACAGTATCGGATTTGGGTAATAATCCCAGGGTTGAGGCCCATTTGAGTTTGAGTTTTGGGTATGGCACTCTGGGGGCGAGGCCCACATTAGCATCAACATCAGTCTTGCCGGATATGGCAATCTGGGTGGCGAGGCCCACGTCCTTATCAGTAGCTTGGGGACGAGTCCCAGGGTTGAGGCCCATATCAGTATCAGTTTTGGGGCGAGGCCAATATCAGTATCAGTTTGGGGGCGAGGCCCACATCAGTATCAGTCTGGGGGCGAGGCCCACATCAGTATCAGTCTGGGGGCGAGGCCCATATCAGTATCAGTCTGGGGACGAGGCCCATATCAGTATCAGTTTAGGGCGAGACCCATATCAGTATCAGTCTGGGGGCGAGGCCCACATCACTAGACCCGGCCACGGTTCCGGTTCGGAATCGGAACCGAACCGGAACCGAACCGGAATAGGACCGGTTCGGTTGGGGTTCCACCCCAACTCGAACCGGTCCGAACCGATGGAACCGTACGGTTCCACCGGTTCGGACGGTTCCGGTTGGAATCGTCGGGTTCCTGTTGGAACCGTAGGGTTCCAACAGGAACCTACGGCCCCCAACGGCTACTAGCCATTGGGGGCCTAATTCCTTGGCTCCCTGCCAAAAAAAAAATAATTAAAAAAAATATTTTTATTATATAAAATAAAAATTACTAATGTACCCCTAATAACGGTAATAAAACGGTTATATTTAGGGCCATTTTTGGTATCAAAAAAATTCTAAAATTCTATAAATATGATTCATTTTTCATAATTTCATCACACCAAATTCTCAACTCTCTCATTTTCTATAAATCTCTTATTCTCAATCTTACTTCAATACAATTCTCTTATAATCTTATATTCTTATTCTCAATCTCAATTCATTTAGTTGTTAATTTGTTATCATTCGCATCGCAATTATTCAAATTTCTTATTTTTAATCTCATTTTTTTTAATTAATAATTTTTTTTATTTAAGCTTTGATTCCTCTCATTTTTTTTATTTTAATTAATTAAAAAAAATAATAAACGGAACCGAACCGAACCGTTCGGTTCCGATTCGGTTTTAGGTTCCGGTTCCACTTAAGTGTGGAATCGGAACCGAACCAGATTTAACCGGGTCGGTTCCGGTTCCACACTTGTGGAACCGAAAACCGGCCGGTTTGGTTCGGTTCCGACCCGGAACCGAACCGCCGGCCAGGTCTTATCAGCCTAGGGGCGATGCCCATATCAGTATCAGTCTGGGGGCGAGGCCCACATCAGTATCAGTTTGAGGTCGAAGAACCACTACATCGGTTACAGTTTCGGGAATAAGGCCTAGAGGAATAAAGCCCACATTTAACACAGTTCGGGAATAAAGCCCACAGTAAGCTCAGATATGGGAATAAAGCCCACATTCAGTGCAATTCATGAACAAAGCCCACAGTCAGCTCAGATCAGGGAATAAAGCCCGCATTCAGTGCAATTCAGGAACAAAGCCCACAGTCAGCTCAGATCGGGGATAAAGCCCACATTCAGTAAAATTCAGGAACAAAGCCCACAGTCAGCTCAGTTCGGGGATAAAGCCCACATTCAGTACAGTTCGGGAACAAGGCCCAGGGAATAAAGCATTCAATCAGTACAGTTCGGGAACCAGGCCCACAGTCAACATAATTCGGGAATACAGCCAGAGGAATAAAGCTCTCTCTCAGCACAGTTCGGGAATACATCCCAGGAGAATAAAGCTCTCTCTCAGTACAGTTCGGGAATACAGCCCAGGAGAATAAAGCTCTCTCTCAGCACGGTTCGGGAATACAGCCCAGGAGAATAAAACTCTCTCTCAGCACAGTTCAGGAATACAGCCCAGAGGAATAAAGCTCTCTCTCAGCACAGTTCGGGAATATAGCCCAGGAGAATAAAGCTCTCTCTCAGTACAGTTTGGGAATAAAGCCCAGAGGAATAAAGCTCTCTCTCAGCACGGCTCGGGAATACAGCCCAGGGGAATAAAGCCATCTCTCAACACAGTTTGGAAAAAAACCTAGAGGAATAAAGCCCACCTTCAATACAGCTCGGGAACAAGGCCCAGGGGAATAAAGCCATATCTCAACACAGTTTGGAAAAAAGACTAAAGGAATAAAGCCCACTTTCAAAGCAGTTCGGGAACAAGGCCCAGGGGAATAAATCTCTATCTTAACACAGTTCGGGAATACAGCCCAGTGGAATAAAGCTCTATCTTAACATAGTTCGGGAACAATGCCCAAGGGAATAAAGCCCACTTTCAACACAATTTGGGAACAAGGCCCAGGGGAATAAAGCTCTATCTTAACACATCTCGGGAATAAGGCCCAAGGGAATAAAGCCATATCTCTGCACAGTTCGGGGACAAATCCTAGAGTAATAAAGCCCACTTGCAAAACAGCTCGGGAATAAAGCCCAGGAGAAGAAAACTCTCTCTCAACGCAGTTCGGGAATAAAGCCCAAAGGTCAAAACATCTCAGGATAACAAGTAAGTTAAGCAACAGCTGGCGAGCCAAGTAAGTAGAAATGTATTGCATAACTTTGATAGGATTGTTCAAAGTCACACACTGCACAAGTCTCATCAAAGTGGGGGTGACTGTAGGCATTGCATTTTTGTATGTGAGTCCCTATGATGAGTCTCATTTAGAGGCACTACCTTTTTAGTCGAGGAAGTTGCGGAAAACAGTTGTCGGAACGGAATCGAAATTTCGTTAAATTTTATCCGCATGTTTAGCTCCAAGTTCGCTCATTGGACCTCCGTTTTAAAGCATATTTGGCCTAAAAAAACCCAGAACCATTTAACCTTGGCCCAAACCCACTCACCAAACCAACACAACACCTAGCCCACCACACTTGGCCCACACGCCCAAGGCCCTCAAAATACAACCCAATTGAATTAAATATTAATTAAATAATATACCAAACTAAATAAAATATTAAAACATATACCAAATTAAATTAAATATTAATTAAGTCATATACTAAATATAAAAAAACACATGAAATATAATCATACCAAGTTAAAATCAATCAATCAAATATTATTTCTAATTAAAAATATATTATTCCTAACTTAAAATATTGTATGCCTAATCAACGCAAATTAAATATACTAACTTCCTAATCAAGCATAAATTTGTCCCCCCTCAATCTTGTATTTACCTTACTTGAAACCAAATCATATCTCCCTTTAATGAGAAGATCTCTTCCTTGTCAAGCAAGGACTCACATATTCCCTTTGTCAATAAAAGCAAGCCAAAACCAAAGCCATCCCTCATCCCAACTACAAGACTCTCTCGGCACTTCAACCAAAAAAGAGCAAACACAAAACCCTAAACTCCTCTCTCACTCACGGAAAAAACACAAAGAATAATAAACCCTAACACTCTTCAAAACCCTTGTTGAACTTGCAGTTTTCTCTCACTGGAAGATTCACGGCACTCACAACAAAATATTAACTGCCCTTGCACCCTCCACACGTCCCCCTCTCACTGAACACACACACACGGCTTGACACAGGCACGCCATGATCACACACTGCCCTTAGCCAAATCAATGCATCCAACCCCCCTGCACCACTTGCCTCATGCCATAAAGCCTTCACAAAGCCCCTCGTCCATCACAAGCCAACACCTCTTTAACGCATAAATACAGATAACCTTCAAACCATTTAGAAGCCTTGCCTCATACTCACACGTAGCACCCCACCATCACTCACAGCCTCCTCACGATCAGCTTCAAACCATGCCACACACCCACTACAAACTGAGCACACCGACATAAAACAACACCCAGTTCTCTCACAATTCAGCACCCCTTCTGCCAAGAACAGCCTCGCATAGAACTCTCAGAACCCATAACAGCCCTGCAGTAGCCCATATTTCACTCCACAAGCCTCCCAAAACTGCCAAGTTAATCACCAAAACCGCACCCTCATAGCCTCTAAAACAGCCCCCGAAACACCCAAAACAGTAACCAGAAACTGCAGTCCAAAACAGCCGGAAATGGAGTGAAAACAGCGACCAAAATAGCAAAACAGTGAGCTAAAGTGTTGAACTAGTGAACCAGAAAGTTGCGGAGCTTTGGCCCTTCCGATCACCTTGAAACGTGAGTCCGAAAGTCGACATAAAAGGTTAGACCTGAGGGTACTTTTCACATCCATTTTCAGTTGTGTTTTTATTATTTATTGAGTTTCGTTCGCATGATTATTATGGAGTGATGCATGTTGTGGCCTTTGAATAGATAAAAAATGCATGTGAAATGGTGTATGTTGTGGCCCTTGAATAAAATGAAAAATGTGTCGCCTCTCGTGGTATATAGGATGGAAACCTGGACATAAATTTCATAGCCGATTCCGAATGGACGGTAGTATGATCTGTACTCGGGATATAACTCCATGTACCACTTCAGTAAATGACGCATATTTCATTTTATGTTGTTTTGATTTGTTTATTATTCGCTACTTGATTTCCGCAAGTTATTTGTTTATGTAATGATGTGATCGAGCGCATGGGCTTAGTAAGTTGGATTACAGGTCCCCTGTTTTGAGGGGTTAAAAACCTTTACCACGATGCTTTACCGCACCGGTTGATGTATATTCGGTTGAATGTAAGATGTGTTCAATCGGGTATACGAATTCCGATATCATTTATCTTTACTTTTTATATATGTATTGTGTTGATTGCGCATGGGCTTAGTAAGTGCGATAAAAGGTCCTCTATTTTGAGAGGTTAAAATCCTTTACCACGATGCTTTTCCGCGCTTTTAGCCCGTTATTATTTATTAGATGTCATATATTCATCTGTTCATGTATGTGTCATGTTGTTTACTGCATTTTGGAGGTCGTTGATGTAACCTCGTTCGAACGCGTTTCAGAACGCCACACGAACGCATGTTTCCTGTCTGGTCATGTTCAAACGCGTTATCAAATGCTATACGAACCTGAACCTTATGTTTACCGTTCGAACGCGTATACGACGCCGTACGAACGCCCACGGTAAACAGGTCTTCCTACATCACATCACGACATGTCTATCTTAGCATATAGTTATCTCTTTTTACCTTATGCATTTGTATAACCTCTTTAGTTATCTATTTCTATTATGCGCTTAAGTGTCTTTCCTTAATATGCATGCTTGTATGAATGCTATGTGTTTGCGCTTCTGTGCCTACCAATGTGAGATTGTATGTCTTCCGTATGTCAATTTATCTTTATGCATGAATTCAGACATAGATTATATACAATGCCATTTTGTTCGTGAGATAGTGGAAGAAGGCAATGTGGATTTATTGAAGCTACACACCAATGAGAACCTTGCAGACGTAATGACCAAGCCTATCAATACATACAAGTTTGTATGGTGTAGATTCTCTTTTGGCTTAGCAGAAACGTAAACAGTTTGAAGATGCCAAAGTAGAACGGATGATGTGGAAACTGATTGGTTCTCAATCAAATTTCCAAGTGGGAGAATTGTTAAGAACCTTTTGGTGATTTAGTCTAAAAGACACCGAAAGAGGCATATAAAATAATATTAAATATAAATATTTATGTGGGTTGGCCCAAATACAAAAAATAAAATAATAAAAAATTAAAATTCACTATTTGCACAATAAATCTCATGTTTATAAATAGATGTTTCATTTCATTAATTTTTTTAATCACATTTTCAACCAAATCCTCTGTATTTTAAGAGAGAAAACTATTAAGTTTTCTTAAGAGTTTGTGAGAGAGATGTAGTTCTCATATTCTAAGAGAGTGAGATTGTTCACTTCTTGTGTTTAGAGGGAAATTGTAAAATTCTTTCCATTGTAGTGCAATCCTTTTACATTTTTCCGTGGATATTTCTCTAATATTGAGAGTTTTACCACGTTAAATATATCTCTCATTACTTCATTTTATTGTTAATTATTTTGGTAGGCCAAGCCTCGTATTTATTATTGTATTGTTATATGATAGGCAAAATATCATGAAATAACAATTGTACTCAATTTCACAAATTTGCCCACGATCCCCTTAACAACATTTAGATTTCATTTTCAAATGGTAGTGTTGATGGTGTTTTCAGGCACTATGTTATTTAAGCAGCGCGACATGGGTAAAAAAGGTAATTCACTTCTCAGTCAAGATTATTAATGCCGACCCGACCACTAAAGAGTCAACAGTAAGAAGCCGAGAACTTTACGGTTAGTGACCGAGCACTTGAGTTCAAGATGACCGGGTAATTATCAGGTCGACAGCAGCATTCTCAGTTCAAAGGACTATCATGACCGACCTCATGAAGACCGACGAGATAGCGAGATATGCTCCAGAAGATGACACCATATTCTTGCGGATAAGATGACAAGTTATCCTATTTTCATGGGGAAAACTGGTGAGTCAGAGTCCTAGTAGGATAAAGAAAGTAAAGGTAGTTTTGATTAGGAATCCTTATGGGAAAAAGGGAATAGTTTTGATTAGGAATCCTTATGGGAAAAGAAAATTGTTTCAACTAGGAAATTCTTGTAGGAGAAGGAATCTGATTTCTACACTATTATAAATAGAGGGTAGAGTGTGCATAAGGGGGAGGAGAATGAGAATCAATATCAGAATCATTACTATCAGACTTGTAAAAAATAAGAAGCAGAGCTGAGAAGCGTGTTTGAGTAATAAAAGTATCATCCTTTTTGTGCCCATGGACGTAGGTCGGACCAAGATCCGCCGAACCATATTAAATCTCTTCGTCGATTGGCGTATTTATCTGTATTTTGCTAAGTTTGCTTTTGGTCCCCCATAAACCAAACAAATTCACTATTTAGGGAGGATTGTCTCGGGAGTAATATTCCAATATTGCCCTGAGACCAAAATCAGCCGTCAACAGTTGGCTCCGTCTATGGGGAACTCAACAAAAAGCAGCTCGAGTAGTAAGACGATGGCAGAAGATGGAAATCACCGATCGTCAGGGATTTCACCAGATAGTTCGGGAAATCCAGGATAAAGGTCTGTTGGCCGAGCCTAATTTGAGGAGGTTCCCGATTGAGGAGAGAAATAGTAGGGCATACTGTATCTACCATGACGTAAGGGGACATGCCACGAATGGGTGCAGAGACTTGCGGGAGCAGGTGGAAGACTTGGTGAAAGAAGGCTATCTCAGTGTGTACATAGACCATTCGGTTTTTGAGGTCGACCAAGTTGATAGCGGAAGTTATCTGGTCGGATGCGTGGAATGCTGAGATGCAGAGAGGATGTATTAAGAAGAGCCTTGCTTGTAATGACCCTTGTAGAGTTGTAAGAAAGGCAACAGATCCCCAAAAAGGTGAGTAAAACCTCTTCGGACTTAGGTTGACATTTGATTATGCTTGTTTGTTATGGCTCACACAATGGTTTTCATATTTGTTTTACTGCTCGGGTCTGCTCTTGTACCGCCGAGACCGATGTCTCTTTCCGGCTCGGGTCTGCTCTTGTACTGCCGAGACCGATGTCTCTTTCCGGCTCGGGTCTGCTCTTGTACCACCGAGACCGATGATTCTTTCCGGCTCAGGTCTGCTATTGTACCGCTGAGACTGATGTCTCTTTCCGGCTCGGGTCTGCTCTTGTACCGCCGAGATCGATGTCTCTTTCCGGCTCGGGTCTGCTCTTGTACCGCCGAGACCGATGTCTCTTTCCGGCTCGGGTCTGCTCTTGTACCACCGAGATCGATGTTTGTTACAGCTCGGGGTCGGGTTACGTCCCACCGAGTCATGCTTATTGGCCTAGGGACGGAACATTCCCCCAGAACCAAATGTCTCTCAAGCTCGGGGTCCTCAGAATATTCAGGGACATATTCGATGCATAGGATCTGTGAGAAGCATAGCACGGGGAGGGATGATACCCCCGTGGCGATTGCTTGCTCCAGTGTTACCGAACATAAGGAGGAATATGCCCTTAATGTGTCGAACACTCTTTGATCCTCACTGACCCGATGTAATGGATCCGTGAGAAAACATAGCACGGGGAGTGATGATGCCCCTATGACAATTGCTACCTCCAGTGATATCGGACCTAAGGAGGAATGTGCCCTTAGTATCCCGGACACTCTTTGATTCATTCATCATTTGGATCCAAGAGAGGCGCAGCACGGGGAGGTGTTGTGCCCCTGTGGCGTGTGCCTGCTCCAGTGCGGTAACGAGGAGCCCTCGCACAAATACACAGGCTCCACAGTGACCCGACGTATGGAGGATGTGCCCTTACCATTTTAAACGCTCTCTGATCCAAATCCTGGTTCGCCGGGACACTGAATTGAAAGATTCAGAATTGTGTTTTCGAGACCTCGGACGGGACGCTATTCTAAGGTATCCGTGCTGTTGATTACACTTTTTTGATTTTATTTTCCAAAGTTTTGTTTTAAATTTTTTGTCGGTCTGACAAGGGGACGCCCAAGTCAGATTCGATAGGGCTTCAAAGGTGGATTCGTTCTGCCGAGGCCACTTGATTATTCGGCTCGGGGCTGGATTCGTTCTGCCGAGGCCACTTGATTATTCGGCTCGGGGCTGGATTTCGTTCCGCCGAGGCCACTTAGTTATTCGACTCGGGGTCGGGTTACGTCCCACCGAGTCAGCCCTTCGGACTGGGGACATAACATTCCCCCAGGTCCAAGTGCCTTTCTCAGCTCGGGGTCGGGGTACGTCACACCGAGTCAGCCCTTCGGACTGGAGACGTAACATTCCCTAATTCTCAGCTTGGGGTCGGGGTACGTCCCACCGAGTCAGCCCTTCGGACTGGGGACGTAACATTCCCGCAGGTCCAAGTGCCTTTCTCAGCTCGGGGTCGGGGTACGTCCCACCGAGTCAGCCGTTCGGACTAGGGACGTAACATTCCCCATTTCTCAGCTCGGGGTCGGGGTAAGTCCCACCGAGTCAGCCCTTCGGACTGGGGACGTAACATTCCCCCAGGTCCAAGTGCCTCTCTTCACTCGGGGTCGGGTTACGTCCCACCGAGTCTACCTCTTTGGACTGAGGACGTAACATTCCCCCAGGTCCAATTGCCTTTCTCAGCTCGGGGTCGGGGTACGTTCCACCGAGTCAGCCCTTCGGACTGGGGACGTAACATTCCCCAATTCTCAGCTCGGGGTCGGGCTACGTCCCACCGAGTCAGCCTTCGGACTGGGGACGTAACATTCCCCCAGGTCCAAGTGCCTTTCTCAGCTCGGGGTCGGGGTACGTCCCACCGAGTCAGCCTTTCGGACTGGGGACGTAACATTCCCCAATTCTCAGCTCGGGGTCGGGGTACGTCGTCCCAGAGCCAGTCCGCGGACTGGGGACGTAACATTCCCCCCCCAGGTCTAAGTGCCTCTCTTCACTCGGGGTCGGGTTACATCCCACCGAGTCTACCTCTTTTGACTGGGGACGTAACATTCCCCCAGGTCCAAGTGCCTTTCAACTCGGGGTCGGGGTACGTCCCCCGAGTCAGCCCTTCGGACTGGGGACATAACATTCCCTTGTTGGTTTCTATTATTTGTCCCAAGGAAGTATAAGCATATGAAATACAATAAATGAATATATAATAACTTGAAGCATGGCGGAATCATACTTACAAAGCTTTTGTGATGAAGAAGATGAACAAAGGGTTGAAGCTCCAAGTTCCTATATGGTTCGGCCAAGAGGAGAAAAGAGTTGAAAGCTCCAAGCTTTGTGTATTCCAAGCTCCAAGGTGGTTTCCCTATCACCTCCTTTGATTCCTTGCTTGTGCTAGCAAAAATGGAGAATGAGAAGAACAATCTTCTACCTTGCATGTGCAGCTCACGGCGTGAGCAAGAGAGAAAGAAGAGGAGAGTGTTTCACTTTTAATTTTTGTTCCCTTTGCATGCCGAAACCGTGAATAACAAAGGAAATGAAAAGTGTATGATATCTAATACCAAAAGAATTTTTAATGCAAAAAATCCTTCAAAGCCATGCATGGCTTTCCCTCCAAAATGAAATCCATCATTTGCCATCATTACCACACTTTGAGATTAGAGACAATGTATCATCCCTCAAAGGTGACTAGATACATCCACCATCTATTCGTATTAAAGTAATGAGATATCGCGATGTGATTTGCGATATCACTCGATTCAAAATACGAATGTGTCCGCAAACACTTTCGGGCTCGATTTCGTTAATTCCGAATTAACGATTTCCGTCGCGACGTGAATTAAATAATTACGCCTTGCAAAATTACTATTCAGTTCGCTAATGAATAATTCTAAATTAATTCGTTTGCCCGAATTAAAATCCGATTTTAATTCCGCGTCGAAATCTAATTTCGTTTAATAATATATATCGAATATATTATTTTATCGATTATCCAAATTAATCGATCTCTCTCTCTCTCCTAATAAGGCATTTTATCCAAGATAAAGTTTCTCCGTTATTAATCCAAGATTAATAAAGTTCGAATCAAACATCATAGGTGAATCTTCAGGAAGCGACCCAGAGATCTCCGGATAGTTGGCAGTAAATACGGTCGTTGGATAATCCAAACACGTACGTACCTCGTACTACGTTTTTACCGATTTACAAGACAAGGTTGGCTTCTAGCAAAGCGCCATCCTACCCAATTCTCCAGAAATATTCTTACTGGAATATTAGATCTATATAAAGCGTAGTATACCGTAGTATTGTGCGTACATCGATCCAGTATCGGACGATCACATGTTAGGCCTGGGGCTGGAAATGTGTCTGCCCCGTACGAAACATATATCGGACATCAAACAACTATTCTCTTTAAATCGGGCAATACTGACCTAGTCATATTGTCCCGACGGTTGCAACCTTTTATAGAGCACTAGTTCTGTATCCTGCGCGATCATCAACTCCATATGTCTGAAGTGACACTTCCATCTTGACATCACACCCAGTGCACTACGATTCCTGATAAACCCAAAGAGGTGAACACAGAACCAGTTAAGGTCCCCCAACCACCAAAACCAAAGTTTACCTATTTCGCAAGTACTAGCGATGCAAGTCTCAGGTTAAGACCATATACACCTACCCTGATGCGGCCTCCCATAGACACGCAGACATACTACCAATGGGATTCCGCGGGGTCTATCCAGAGCGAAGCTATTTTCCGTACCATCGGTAAAACACAACCTCCTATCGCACTTGCATAAGTATCCTATACTTAAATATATGAGAACTATGCCGTTGTGCCCTCACAACATGCACAAGTGCAATACTAGTCTATTCCGCATTATCGATGTCCGATCTCGATAATACTCCGACTAGGGATATTTAATGATTTAAACCTTTATGTATTGATACTGTCTCATATCATCTCAAACGGAATTAATCATATGGACTTTCGCCATTTATATATCAAAGTAAATAAATTACAAAACGGCAAAAGGCAATTCATTATCACATAGTCAATTTTGTACAATAATACAATATCATTTACAAAACAGTGACGCTATGGGTCATAATGTCTAACAATCTCCCACTTGGCCTATAGCCAGTCACTCAAGCATCTAATACCTGAACTATGTATATGTCGTTCAAACACTTGCGGATAAACAGCTTTCGTCAGCGGATCTGCAATGTTGTTATCTGATGCGACCTTCTCGACTTTTACATCGCCACGATGTATAATCTCCCGAATCAGATGGTAACGCCGAAGAACATGCTTGGATCGTTGATGAGACCTTGGTTCCTTAGCTTGTGCTATAGCCCCGTTATTGTCACAATACAATGGAACGGGCTCAGCTGCTAACGGAACTACTCCTAATCCGATTAGGAACTTTCGGATCCAAACTGCCTCCTTTGCTGCTTCCGATGCAGCAATATACTCCGCTTCTGTCGTTGAATCGGCAACAGTATCTTGCTTGGAAGATTTCCAACTCACTGCTCCGTTATTCAAACAAAAATGTACCCGGATTGCGACATGAAGTCGTCCTTGTCGGTTTGGAAACTTGCATCGGCATACCCAGATACCACAAGTTCTCCTTCTCCGTAAATTAAGAAAGCATCCTTAGTTCGTCTAAGATACTTAAGGATATTCTTAACTGCCATCAGTGACCTTCACCTGGATCGGCCTGATAGCGACTGCACATGCTCAAAGCATATGACACATCAGGTCGTGTACATATCATGGCATACATGATCGATCCGACTGCCGAGGCGAACGGTATCCGACTCATGTTATCTCTCTCTTCTTGAGTCTTAGGACACATGTCCTTAGACAGAGAGGTACCACGTAATATTGGCATCAATCCCTTCTTGGATTGATCCATGCTGAATCGCTTCAACACTTTGTCAATATATGTACTCTGGGAGAGTCCAAGCAGCTTTCTAGATCTGTCCCGGTAGATCTTTATTCCGAGAATAAAGGCTGCTTCTCCCAGATCCTTCATGGAGAATTTTAATGAAAGCCAAGCTTTCACCGACATTAGCATGGGAATGTCATTGCCTATAGCAATACATCGTCAACATAAAGGACAATAAAAGTCAGTGCTCTCCCACTAACCTTCTTGTATACACAAGGGTCATCTTCTTCGTTTTGCACGAAATTATATTCTTTTATGATTTCATCAAAACGTTGATTCCATGACCGTGATGCTTGCTTCAATCCATAAATGGATCGATTTAACTTACAAACCTTGTTTGCAAGTCTAGGTACGATAAAACCGTCAGGCTGTTGCATATAAACATCCTCCAAAAGGTTTCCATTAAGGAAAGCAGTTTTAACGTCCATCTGCCATATCTCGTAATCGAATATGCAGCTATTGCAAGCATTATCCGAATGGTTTAA